>PVKP010038464.1:0-20869 GCA_004027715.1 Plecturocebus donacophilus
TGGCAGTGGGATGTCCATCCCCCAAATTGGTGCCATTTTTCAACCAGATGCTCTTCTGAACTGAAGAGTTTTCTGCCTCCAGGCTGTGACTTCATGTGACAACACAATGGGCTTTCCAAGGTAAATCTGACAGCATGCAGTCAGTGTGCATGCTGCTTAGGTCTCTTCTCTGAGCCACACCCAAAGTAGCATCTGCTGCCCCTTCCTGCAGCTGTCCATAGGCTCTGCTCTGACAGCCAAACTCAGGGAAGAACCCCTTTATGACTCTTCTGGGATTGGGCTAGACAGCTTGCCATTAAGTAGGGAGTACAGAGGCAAGGTTTCAAAGAAGCAGGCCTTCCAAATGACCTGTTCTGCCCTACAAGCATTTTCTCTAGAGCCAATCACTCCCTAGAAGTCCAGGTATGGGGTTAAATGTCCCAAACCACAAACTAGAATACAAGATCAAGTAAATTAAAGAAAGCTAGGATATTTTAAGTAGGTACTCTCAGAATATTTGAGACATACGGTTTCCTAAATCTAAGGCTTGACACATTTCCTAGCTGCTATTGCACTGGGACAGAAAAGAGATGTCAGAGAGGGAAATTAAATGACCTTAAAGGATCACTCTACCCCAGAATCTACAGTCTCATTTTCCAAGTCTGGAACATTTATTCTGTCATGTCATCCAGACTTCACTGGATTCTCCAGGGCTAATTCACGATAAACAAAAAATGTGCAAGGAATCAATTCATGCTATAACGAAGATTAATAAAATGGGCCAAAGCATTCTTTTTCCTTTTTTTTTTTTTTCTTTTTTGGGACAGAGTCTCACTTTGTCACAGGCTGGAGTGCAGTGGCATGACCTCAGTTCACCACAACCTCCGCCTATTGGGTTCAAGCGATTCTCCTGCCTCAGCTTCCCAAGTAGCTGGGACTACCGGCGCGTACCACCACACACACCAGAATGCAGCACAGAGCTTTCTAAAAGCCTTCTCTGGGGCCATTGAGAGAATGGAAGCATTTTGGACAATATATAGATGGCATGAGGTCATCACTGTGAAGATTGTTGACTAGAAGCCAACAGAATGGTATTTTAGAAAAATGAATGAAGTAATACTGCAGGAACAAAGTTGGAAAGGATAGCATATCAAGACAAGATTAGTTTTTGCTTTTTTGAGCTGGAGTTTTCACTCTTGTTGCCCAAGCCAGAGTGCAGTGGCCCGATCTCAGCTCACAGCAACCTGGGCAACAAGAGAAAAACAACATCTCAAAAAAAAAAAACGTCTGAAGTTGGGAGACTTGAACTTCTGTCTCCCAGGTTCAAGCAATTCTGCTGCATCAGCCTCCCAAATAGCTGGGATTACAGGCATGCGCCACCACACCTGAGTAGCTGGGATTACAGGCGTTGGCCATCATGGCTGGCTAATTTTTTGTATTTTTAGGAGAAACAGGGTTTCACCATGTTGGCCAGGCTGGTCTCAAATTCCTGACCTCAGATGATCCACCCGCCTCAACCTCCCAAAGTGCTGGGATTACAGGTGTGAGCCACCGTGCCTGGCCCAATGATATTTTAAGTTGTAAAAATAACTTCAAAAACACCAAGTTTGACTTTTCTTTGCTCACCATAATACCTAACTCTAAGTCATGCACTTTGGTCTTTACTCCGATATGATATTAACTGAGTCATGTGTTAGTCCAACTCCCCTAACTTTTAGCTGTCAGGGCTCTGTCTTCTATCTGCTTAACAGCCTTCAGAGGTTCTGGCTCTATCATCCAGCAGGTGCTTAACAAATTCCTGCTACCTGATAGAAAAGGAAAAGACACAGAGGAGACAGCTGCAGATGTGAGAAGGGAAGCTGAGTGTGAATGGAGGCCTAGGAAGAAGGAGGGCCAGAAAGGGCCTGCTGCCCTCACCTTCATCCAGCACTTCTCCATCAGGCCGCTGTTTCCAGAGTCTCGCACTTGGAGGTAGCAGTCCACGGCACAGCTGTACTCTCCAGCCTGCTCCCAGTGTCGAGCTTGTTCCACGAGTCCCTCCACACCCCTGTGGAGATTAGAGCATTGGGACTAGTCATGGGGGAGCAGCATGCTCTAACCTGTGCACACCTCATGACCCTCCCAGACCTGCCACTGCTGCTGGACCTCGGGCCTCATACCTGGCCCCCTTCTTAGTAGCTTCCCACTCATACTCTTCCTGCAGAGCCTCCAGCTGGCTGGGCACATAGTCCTTGCAGATCCGCAGCGCGTCACTCCATAATCCAGCCTCCTGCTCAGATTTCCAGGTATCAAGAGGGCAGAGGCAGGCAGGACAGCTTCCCACTGCCACACAGGTGCCCTGGCCCACAGGCTCCGGGGTCCTTAGACCTCTCTTCTCCTTCCTCTTTCCTGTCTTTCTCACTCCCCAGTACTAACCCCCTTCATACCAGGGGTCAGTGTGGCTCGCTGTGGGCTCTCAGACCCTCTCCCCGGCCCCTCATGGCCCTGACTCCAGGGCCCCACCATATAATAATAGAGAGTCAGGCTTGATCTCTGGGTCTGGAGCAGCAGCCCTTCTGCTTTCTGAAAGTCCTTCTCCTCCAAGGCCCTCCGGGCCTGTCCCACAAGCACATCATGTGGGCCTCGGCCACACACTGAGCTGCCTCCCAGTCCTGGTTATGGACAAACCTGCCCTCAGATGGGGACAGAGGAGAGACTGAGTATAGGACTGTGGTCTCAGTTCTGGGATACAAATAGCCATGTCACTGAGGGGTGTAACACTGATTTGTTCTAGGTTTGAATAAAGGTCAAGATAATCATGAAAGATCTTGGGACTGGGACTGGGGAAACAGGATTAAGGAATGTATGGGGTAACTCACATGAGGACTGCTTCCTTGGGTTTACCAGCTCTGATGAATTCAGCTTCAGCCTCTTCCAATTCACCCTACAGGGAGAAAGGCAGCCATGCGTGATAAGGAGACTGGCATCACAGGCAGCCACGAGACCGGGGTCTGCACACCAGGCAGAAGTGCACTAGAGGATGGAACAAGAGGGCTCTGCGGTCAGGGTCCAAATCACACCCATACCTCATCCTCCAGGTACATAGCGTATTTGAGATGAATCTCGGGGGTTTTGTGCTTGAGGGCCAGCCGAGAGAGTTCAAAAGCAAATTCAAAGGAGCTGAAACAGAAGGTGCAGATAAAGTTTTCTTACTTCACACTTTCCTTCATAAAAGGAACAAGACAAGACAAAACAGAGAAAGGACAGGGTTGAGGGGAGAAAAAGTGACAGGTTTAAGGATAATAGACATGAAGTGACAGAAAAGCATAGAGATATAAAGGAAGACAGGCAGGCAGCCCTGTGAAGACCACGTCACTGTCTGCGTGGATCAAGAGACGTCTGGAAAAGCCTATGCCTTCCCTGAGGCCAGCTGCTCCTGAGGAAGGAGAATGGGCCTGCGAAGGGGAAGGGAGGAGTGAGCCTCGCAGTCCTATGCTGACAGGGCCACGAGGGCTCCTGGTGCTCACCACCTCCACCTGAGTCCCAGCTACCTTATCAGAAACACAGTCTCTCCAAAAAAGGAGCAAGATCACCCTCAGCATCGGACTCCACGATTGGCATTTATAACAGTTGCTTAAGAAAAGTTCACTTTGCTCTTTCCGCCATCTTTCTGCACTGCCACAATGGTGCGCATGAATGTCCTGGCTGATGCTCTCAAGAGCATCAGCAATGCCGGAAAGAGAGGCAAACACCAGGTTCTTATTAGGCTGTGCTCCAAAGTCATCGTCCGGTTTCTAACTGTGATGATGAAATATGGTTACACTGGGCGATTTGAAATCACTGATGATCATAGAGCTAGGAAAATTGTTGTGAACCTCAAAGGCAGGCTAAACAAGTGTGGAGTGATTAGCCCTAGATTTGACATGCAACTCAGAGATCTAGAAAAATGGCAGAATAATCTGCTCCCATTCTGCCAGTTTGGCTTTTTGTTGTTGTTGTTGAGATGGAGTCTCACTCAGTTGCCCAGGCTGGAGTGCAATGGCAGGATCTTGGCTTGCTGCAACCTCCGTCTCCCATGTTAAAGTGATTCTCCTGCCTCAGCCTCCCGAGTATGCTGGGACTACAGGTACCCACCACCATGCCTGGCTAATTTTTGTATTTTTAGTAGAGATGGGGTTTCACCATATTGGCCAGGCTGGTCTCGAACTCTGGACCTCGTGATCCACTCGCCTTGGCCTCCCAAAGTGCTAGGATTACAAGCATGAGCCACCGCACCCGGCCACCGGTTTGGTTTTATTGTACTGAGAACCTCAGCTGGCATGATGAACCATGAAGAAGCAAGACAACAACACATCGGAGGGAAAATCCTGGGATTCTTTTTCTAGAGATGTAATACATATTTACAAATAAAATACATCATGAGCTCTGCTGCTTCTAAAAAAAAAAGTTCACTTTGCATTTGAAGAATCACACTTCCATTACCCAGAAGTAAGTGACTGGTTTAGGGCAGTCTGCAGTGCTAGTTTACAGTCTGTTCCCTCTCAACCCTTCTTAGAATGGCCAAAAATTAAACACTGTTCTGAGCCCCTAGGGCATAGGAGCAGTTAATTTATTCTTGCCACTCTATCATGTCCTGCCAAGGATCTTCCTTTACCACATTTCTTCATTCTTGCCTCCGCTTCTGGAAATATTTTTCAGTTATACATCAAAGTGGCTCAGACTGTTTTTTGGTACTCTTTGTCAAGTTTCAGGGAGCCAAGCAAAGAGGAGAAACAGACCCAGGAAAGAGGCCACACTGCCACTAAGGCAGAGTTCTCTTAGCATAAACTCCACCCATCTCTACCTTGCGGGCTTGTTCCCAACAGCCAGCCTGGGTGTTCACGTCTATAGCGTCTTTTGTTCAGTCTCCCTTAGTATAAAGCTCCTCAGCAATCTGTAGTTGATGAGAGGTAGATACAAAAGGTCAGAGCAACAGACTTAAAGCAGCTTGAACAAGAAAAGAACAAACCTCAGCTGGGATGGTGGAAAGCCTGCAATATGACCTTATAGTGGTAGAGAAGAAAACATGAGTATAGGTGTCTCATACATTCTACCACTTAAAAAGAAAGACCAGCCCCAAACAGTATGAGGACAATACAGTGGCATTCAAAAGGGCCTCACGTTTCTGCAATGCAAAGCAATTTTATATTGTAACTATGTTAGAGTTATTCGTGAAGAATCACTCATGCTGGCTAGAACAGAGCTAGAGACTCACTTTATATATCTGGGGTGAGGGGAGGTATCTGTGTCATGCTGGAATGAAACTGGGAACGTAAACTGTTCTTTTCTCACTCAAGGTGGTGATGCTGTTTGGGGCCCAGAAAGAAGCATCAGGTGAACTGGCCTCCACTTCCTGTTTTGGGTTCTCTCACTGTTATCCTCTACTGCACCACCTCATGCTGCGGAAGGGACTCTCCCTCACCTCATACTCCTGCAGAGATGCATAGTGTTGGGCCACGAGAGGATAGCATTTGGATGTGGTGTTCCGGTCCTATAGATCTAATATATAAATTGCCTTCTTCCACTGGTGGGCACCCAGGGCGGCCTCGATTGCCTTAATGGAGCACCTGGCAAAGTTGGGAAAGATATAAATATGTAGGCTGAAAGATGAAGATGAACGGAGGTAAGGGACCCCTTAAGCACACTTCCACCTACATTTTGAGATCTCTTCTTTTCGGCCTCGGTGTCCTTACTTGCTCCACTGCCCCTCATTTAACACCCAAATGTCCTTTACGCTCCCATACTCCCATACCTGGCTTCGATGTAGTGATTAATGGCTGCATCAAGCTGCTTCTGCTGCACCAGGTGGTCCCCCCATGCCTCCTCTAGTTTCACCACCTCCACTGGGAAGGCCAATCGAGCCAGCTCTACTGCTGCCAGGGAGAGAAAAGGTGCTCAGCCCAGACTTCCAGGGATGGACCTCAGGAAAAAGGTAGGACAGGGAGATGAAGCATGGAGTGAGAAGGGGAGGTGAGAAGGGGAGGAATGCGGAACTGGAGCCAGGCAACCTGAACACATGCACCAAAAGGTGCCGGGGAGACAGATGGGCAAGAGTCCACAACAGTAAAGGATGGCTTATAAGGGGCTAGTACCTTTCATGAATGCGTTCCCTTTATGGTAGCACTCCAGGGCCTGCTGTGGATTGTGAATCTTCTCAAAGAGATCACCTGCCTGTTAACACATACCACATTACTACGGTACCCCTACAATACAAAGAATCAAGTATTAGCTCTGAAAACAAGAGAACACCAACAGTCAGAAAGCGCTCTGCACCCCGAGACTCCTCTGGGTGACAGAAGGGTCCTGAGCTCTGGAGATAAGGGCTAAGAAGAGGAAGTGAGCATACCCTTTCGTAGAGTTCCCCCTTGATAAGGGCTGCAGCGATGTGTTCTACCAGCTCTGTGTTGGCTAGCAGTTCCTCTCAGGTCAGCACCAGCCGAGCAGCTTTGGCAGGGAGCGCAGCTTTGAGGTAGAGGTTGAAGGCTGCTAGCCCATCCCCTTGGCTCTCCTGTAGTTCACCTGCTCGCTCCTCCTGCTGTGTGTGTGTCCATCAGCCACTGGTAGTAACTCCGGCGTAGATTCTCCAGGGCTGGGTGCCCCTGGACACGCAGAGGAGAACTAGGAGTCACATCCCTTCCTACCCTTGTGCCTCCCACGCTTCTCTAATCCCTCTGTAACAAGGGAAATCCTCCTGGGTCAGCAGTATCCTAAATCCTCACCACATCAAGTCCAAGCCCCAACTCTGTTCTGGTTTCTATGGCCTCCGTGACAAAAGGAGGTTTTTGAAATTGGCAGAACCAAATTCTGAACAACTGTGGAGAAGACAAAATGGGTACCTTGGCTTCAGCCACAACGATACACTCATCCCAACGGTGTAGCTCCTGGTACATGCCCATGGCCTCCTCCACAGCATTCTAGGGGAAACAGGTAGAGCAGAGACAATGACAGAAGGATATGAGGATCAGAAGGCAGCAAGTTCTCCTCAGCCTGGCTAAGATGCCAGCACGTGAGGACCAAAAGCCTTACCTGTTAACTACTAGACCAGCAAAAATATTGGGAAACTAAAAGAAGCTTAAGCTTCAGGGCTCCTTATTTCCACAGGCTCTTTCAAAGGCAACTGTTCCTTTTTTTGAGATGGAGTCTCACTCTGTTGCCCAGGATGGAGTACAGTGGTGCGATCTCGGCTCACTGCAACCTCCGCTTCCTAGGCTCAAGCATTCTCCCACCTCAGCCTCCCAAGTAGCTGGGATTACATACAGGCATGTACCACCATACCTGGCTAATTTTTTGTATTTTTAGTAGAGACAGGGTTTCACCATGTTGGCCAGGCTGGTCTTAAACTCCTGCCCTCATGTATCCACCTGCCTCAGACTCCGAAAGTGCTGGGATTAACATCATGAGCCACCACGCCCAGCCAAAGGCAACTGTTCTTAAAGAGAGCTCCTCAAATTGTATAAGTTTTCAGCCAAAAACAAAACCTGGATCTACCCCTATGCACAAGAATTGCAAAGACAGGCTCTGGACTAGAGGGGAGGTAGCAGACTGCTAATGAAAGAAAGAAGTAATCAAAGGCCCAAGAGGAAGTTTGTCTAGAAAAGTAAGGACTAACACAAGAGGAAATTAAGGAAAGGGTGACATTAACTTTATAAACCTCTCTGCAAGTTTCCCCCAAACCTTTGGAAGCCTAGCTCACCAGCACACTTTCCTCCCCTGAGTTTGTACCCTCTTTTCCCTCTTTTTCCCTCATATCCCCCGCTGCATCCTGTCCCTCTTTTCCTATTACCTGTTCCAAAAAGATCATTTCAGCCAGTTTGTGATTCTTTTCCAGCATGGCTAGACGTACTCAGACCTGATCAAAATCTGTCCCTTCTCCGCCCTGTGGGGAAAAAGGAGGTTCTGGTTTTTCTGGAGATGCTGTGATTCTGTCTGTGAGGGCTGAGATTGGAAGGCCAGAAGGATGTAGAAAATAAAAGACTTGGGAAGGTAAAACGCTTCATGGAACTTAAAGGTTTGAGGTTTAGCAAGTGATTCTGAAATGGTCTGACTGGAGGGTAGAGGTGGTGGGGGCAGGGTAAAGGAAACTAGGGATGGCTGGAAAGCTAGAAATCACCTTGGGAGACAGAATGAATCAGGAGCATAATATTTGCATATTCCCGGGATGCCCGATCTGCAATCTCATTGGTCTCATGCAGGAATTGAGCTTTTGCTACTTGGCCCAAAGCAGAAAAGCACCTATGGCATGGAAGCAAAGACATTAATATAATATTATTACAGAATCATCATTAATTCATTGGTTGAGCAAATACAAATTGATGTGCATCTATGATGTGCCAGGCAGGGTGCTTGTCACTGGAGACACATAGGAGAAAGAGACGATGAGGGCCTTGCTCTCAAGAGAACTTCCATTCTAATAGAGACAAATAATTAGTAAAAGTAGAGATAATAAAAAATAAAATAATGTAATACTATAGATCAAGCTTGTTCAACCCATGGCCCAAGATGGCTTTGGATGTGGACCAACACAAATTCATAAACCTTAAAATATTATGAGATTTTCTTTTTATTCTTTTCCTTTTTTTTTTTTTTTAAGTTCATCAGCTATCATTAGTGTTAGTGTATTTTATATGCGGTCCAAGATAATTCTTCTTCCAATGTGGCCCAGGGAGGCCAAAAGATTGGATGCCCCTGTTACAGTGACTGAACGGGCCACTTTAGTTGGTAGTTGGAGAAGGTCTCTCTGATGAACTGACATTTGAGCTGAGATTCGAATACAAGAAAAAGCCAGTCGTGGCAGGATGGGGAAAAGTCATTCCTGAGAGGGAACAGCTAGTGTAAAGGCCCTATAGCAGGCATGAGCTTTGCACCTCACAGAGCCTGAAGGATGCCTGTGTGGTTGGAGACTAATGGGCAAATAGGGGGCTGGCATAAGAAGGAAGCAGAGGCCAAAAAACTTAAGGCCTAAGGTCACACAAGGAGTCTGGTTTTCATACCAAGTAAAAGAGTAAGCTATTGGAAGGTTCCAGTTAAAAAATTACCTCAGCTGCTCTGAAATGAATAGATGGTAGGGATACAAGAAACAGTATCAGTAAGACTAATTAAGAGACTGTGCAATATTGCAGGTGGGAGATGGCAGTGGTCTGCACTAGGATGGAGACATCAGGATGTGTTTTGAAAAGAGTTCTACATCTCATCTCTCTGCAATGTGTAGTTGCCTTGCCTCTAATGCCAGTTTACTCAAGGTTTTCCACATTGCCTCTGTTTCTGGGGTCATTTCCAGAATCTCTAAGTAGGCTGTTGCCCTGGAAAGGGAAGGAAGCAAAGCAAAAGGAATGAGGGATCTGTCAGGAAGACGCAGCAGAAGACTGGTGATGGGGCAAGGGAAGGAGGAAGGGTCATTTTTGTCTCATCTCCTCCCAGGATCACTGGATCCTTAACAGTTTTGGCCAGTTTTACACCCCACCCCAGGTCCTCCCCTCTCAGAACCAGACTCTCCCACCACCTCACTGGTTATTGGCCAGCCTCTCACTGGGTGTAGTTGCCATCAATGGCTGTTCCAAACTCCATGAGGCCTTCCTTCATCCAGTATGTAGGCAACAGTAGTCACACCTTCCATCACCATCACCTCGGTCTTTCCCCCGCCCTGCTCCAGACCTATAACATCACCCTATAAAAGGTCATCCCCCACTCCACCCCAATTTCAGGTTAGTTTCCACTGAATCATTTATAGAACAGACCCACCATCACCCAACCCAGTGTTCAAGAGTCACAGTGGCCCTGATTTTCCTAACATTTTAGTTTCTCTCAAGCATAAAAAAAAATACTTTATTTGTAGTGATATCCTTGAGTTAAAGTATACTCCTAACCATGGCAGCACCAATTCCTAGAGGTACAAAGTGTGGCATCCACTTCTGCTTCCAGCAGTACCACAAGAGTAGATATTCTTAAGGGTTCTCTTGTTAACATACAACTTGAACCTGAAACATACTTTTTAATGCATTGCTTGGGCTTACTTGAAGAAATCATTCAGAATGTTCCCTACCCATATCCTACCCTTCTCTCTCAAAAAAAGACAGACAGAAAACAAAAGGTCAATAAGCAAAATCCTCAGGAAGAAAAGCAGGAAAGTGAGTAAATGGGAAAGGTACAGTTGTCCTGAACACAAATGGAGTGTCAGGAGAATAAACCTCAGGCCCTCCAGCAGGATGGGGAGGCTGAATTTGAGAATCCTTAATTAAACCTGGGACCCAGTCTTTAGTAAAGGCAACAAAAGTAATGGTTACAGATCATTAATATGCCTGATTCCTGCAGAAGAAAGACCGAATCATCACTGGAGGAGAACATATCCATCTTAGGCCCTCAGGATTCCAAAAGAATACATTCAAAGTAACTTGAGCTCACAATTAAAAAAAAAAAAAAATACAAGGAAACAAACCACTAGGAAAGAATAAGTAATAACTATAAACAACAGTTTTAGACCTTCAAGAATTTCAGATATTAAAAATAACAGTTAAAGGCTGGGCTCGGTGGCTTATACCTGTAATCCCAGCACTTTATGAGACCAAGGTGGGAGGATCACTTGAGCTCAGGAGTTCAAGATCAGCCTGGGCAACATAGCAAGACCTCATCTCTACTGAGAAGAAAAAAAAAAAGAGGGAGAGAGTCCATCTACTGAACCACTGGGGAGTGTCATGGAGGCCTACAAGCAGGTCCAAAAGGGACCCCTGAAGCTGAAAGGCATCACAGAGCTCAGAGTGACTAAACGGAAGAAGAAAAAGAAGGACAAAGACAAAGCGAAACTCCTGGAAGCAATGGGAACGAGCAAAAAGAACGAGGAGGAGAAGCGGCACGGGCTGGACAAGTGGACCCCAGCCGAGACGGTCTTCAAGAAAATGCAGAAGCGGCAAATGGAAAGGATCCTGAAGAAAGCATCCAAAACCCACAAGCACAGAGTGGAGGACTTTAACAGACACCTGGACACACTCCCGGAGCATTCGACATTCCCACAGTCAGCTGGATGAAGTAGCCGCCTGCCGCTGGGATGGAGCAGCATCGAGGGGTCGCCAAAGGCCATGCTGGGGTTGCGTGTGTTTCCTTTGGTATATTCTAGATGCACAGCTTTACACACAGCCTCGCGTCTTCTGCTACAGACTGCTCTTCGAAGCTGTGCACCCTCATTCTGGAACTTGATTAAGATAAAACTGTCCTTGTCCTCAGTTTAGGTTTCTTGGCAACATATAGAAGAGACACCCTTTTCGTTTGGGTGGAAAGTCTCTAAGTTTATCCAGAGGTAAATGTTTTCACCCCCGAGTTGCAGCTAACGGTCTGAGGCCAGCCAGCTGTCTTCTCCCAGATGAGATGGACTCCAGAGGGTCAGGAGCTGATAATGCCAGGTGGCCTGCCATATGCAGAACCCCACAGGACCCAGCATGGGTGCCCTTGAGAGCTTCCTGTAGCTTGGGGCCTGTGCTGTTCCCTGCAGGCCCCAGAGAAGCCACTTGCAACTCTGTGGCCTTGAGACTTCCTCCTCAGCCACCTGGCCACTGAGACAGCGAAGCCTGGCCAGCAGAACAGCCACCTAAGGGAAGAATGGAACAGACACGCCTTGTTCCTTTCTGAGCCTGTTCCCAAAACCCTCCTTCCAGGTACTAATGGGCGTTGCCATGGCAGACATTGCTAATGGATCACAGCATTCTTTGACATGGAACCCAGACACAGCCTGCCTCTCAGTCCTCAGCCAGGGGCTCGTAGCAGCCTCTTGTATTTACTCAGAGTTGACACATCACTTGGAGCCTGTTTGGCATTCCTACCCTAAGGACGCCTCAGGGGTGACAGGAGCAGGGCAGAGCACCAGCACGGACAGACGTGGGTGCAGTCAAATGGGAGGGCTCAGGCATCCATGGTGGAGGGCTGGGATCTTGCAGGGCCTGTGCGTCCTGGTTGACAATCAAACCACATATGCTGCCGGGAGAAATAATCTCTGCTGATGGAGCTATTGAAAGAATAACGAAGGCAGAGGAGAAAAACCAAGTGTGGGATTTAGGGTTGTCCTGTGTAAATTATACAATAAAGCAAAAGCCAGTTATTTAAAAAAAAAAAAAAAAAAGAATCAGCCACGTGTGGTTGCATGTGCTTGTAGTCCCAGCTACTCAGGAGGCTGAGGTGAGAGGATTATTTGAGCCCAGGAGTTTGAGCCTGCAGTGAGCCTTGATCATGCCACTGTAAAGCCTGGATGACAGAGTGAGACCCTGTTTTTTGTTTTGTTTTGTTTTTTAAGAAAACTCAGTTATGGAATATAAAATGATTATTTATGAAACACCTAAATGCCTTAAAAGATGAAATGAAAAATTAAGCAAGGAATAAGAAATAATTATCCATATAGCCAGACAGACTGGAGAAATAATCAAATAAAACAAAGAAAAATTTAATGGTTGAAGTAAAAAACTCAATGGACAGTTTAAATAGCAGATTAGACAATGATGAAAAGCAAATTAATGAATCAAAACAGATCTAAAGAAATTACCCAGAAGACAGATGCAGTGGCTCATGGCTATAATGCCAACACTTTTGGGAGGCTGAGGCGGTAAGACTGCTTAAGCCCAGGAGTTTTAGACCAGCCTGGGAAACACAGTGAGAACATGTCTTTACAGAAAATTGGGGAAAAAATAAAAAATGAAAAAGCTGGGCACAGTGTCATATGCCTGTAGTCCCAGCTACTCAGCAGGCTGAGATAGGATAGCTTGAGCCCAGGTGGTCAAAGCTGCAGTGAGCCAAGATCATGCCACTGCACTCAGCATGGGGCAACAGAGCGAGACCCTGTCTCAAAAAAAAAAAAAAATTATCCAGAAAGGAGCATGGAGCAGGAAGAAAGAAACTATGAACGAGAAGTTTAAAATGCAGAACAAGAAATCTAACATTTGCCTAACTAGAGTTCTGATGAAGAGCCTAGAGAAAGGCTGAGGAGAAGCAATGTTCAAAGAGATAATGACTAAGAAACTTCCAAGAGTGATGAAAATATGTGTATTCATAAACACAGGAACACAATCTATACTAAGCAGGATAAATGTTAAAATTTTGTATCTAGACACATTGTAGTAAAACTTCAAAACACCTGAGAAAAAGAGAATTTTTTTTTTCTGAGACAGGGTCTCACTCTTTCACTCAGGCTGGAGTGCAGTGGTACAGTTTTGGCTCACTGCAACCTCTGCCTCCCAGGTTCAAGTGATTCTCATGCCTCAGCCTCCTGAGTAGGTAGGATTACAGATGTGCACCACACCTGGCTAATTTTTGTTATTTTTAGTAGAGACAGGGTTTCTTCATGTTGGCCAGGCTGGTCTCGAACTCCTACCCTCAAGTGATCCACCCATCTCAGCCTCCCAAAGTACTGAAATTAAAGACGTGAACCATTGCACCCAGGCCTAAAAAAGACACAGCTCCTCTATGATTTAGCAATTCCATTCTCGATATGGAGCTTGGAGAACTGAATCACTGTAATAATGAAAAATCAGCAACTTAAATGCCCATCAATAAGAGAGAAGATATAAAATTACTCAAGGTAAATATAATAAAACGTCAGGATTTGACAGAACTGGATATGGATAAACAAGTGATACTGTCGTTTTTTTAAAAATTGATTTTAAGTGGAAAGCTTCATAAATTTGTGTGTCATTCTTGCACAGGGCCATGCTAATCTCTTTATCATTCCAATTTTAATATATGTGCTGCCAAAGTGAGCAAAATATCACTATTATTAATAGCTAACATTTATTAAGTGCTTACTATATTCCAGGCATAAGAAGTGTATTTCATATGAAGTAGGTACTATTTTTATCCCTACTTTGTAGATGAGGAAATTGGGATATAGAAAGATGAAGTAACTTCCTAAGATCACACAGGTAGAGAAGTGGGATGGTATGACTCCAGAGCCCTATTCCTTTATTTTTCTTTTATTTTTAATAGAGACAAGGTCTTACCATGTTGCCTAGACTGGTCTCAAACTCCTGAGCTCAAGCAATCCTCCCGCCTCAGCCTCCCGAAGCGCTGGGATTACAGGCATTACCCACTGTGCCTGGCACAGAGCCCCATTTTCAACAGCTACATTGTATACGTAATGCTATTCTCTATACTATTTTTATGTTTGAAATATTTCACAATAAAAAATATTAACATAAGATTTATAAATGTGAATATTTGTGAAATGCAAATGAAGTTTCTATCATTATTAATTACTAATGATAAACTATACAAAAAATAAGACCTCTTCCAGTTCTAACAGTCTATGATTGTATGAAATCTAAACAGGAAAATTCATAAATTTAATGGGTCTTCTCTACCACTCACAATTTGCTAACCCTAAGATATATGTCCAGAGAACATGAATAACTATACAGACCTTTGGGTTTTTTTGTTGCTTTTGTTTTAAGAGACAGGGTCTCACTCCATCATCTAGGCTGGAGTGCAGTGGCACAATCAAAGCTCACTGCAGCCTTGAACTACTGGGCTCAAATGATCCTCCTGCCTTGTCCTTCCAAAGTGCTGGGATTATAAGCATGAGCAACTGCGCCTGGCCTGCACCTTTGTATTTATATCTAGATATCTAGGTACAGATGAATACATGTCGACTTAAACATTTCATATATACACTGTACATATGGGGTTAATATTTACCTGGTGCTTCTCAGATTCCTGCATTCCCCGCTGAACAAAATCCTGTGGTATAAAAGTATGATATAACCATCTCTTTTGTTATTAAAATTATGAGAGTCTCACTCACCTACAGCAATAGTCTTAATATCAACAAGATAAGTCAATTTCTTATTATCTTCTGTTCCTTGCTGACACCACTCATTAATACGAACACTGAAACATGAAGGGTGAGGTAAGGGAAATGGGCTTAGGTAGTTGGGATGTTTATTAAAGGCTCTGAAGTACCACATGGGAAGAAGCTTTTATTTATTTATTTGGTTGCCCCAGCTAGAGTGCAGTGGTGTGATCACGGCTCACTACAGCTGTGATCTTGACTTCCCAGGCTCCAGGTGACTCTCCCACCTCAGCCTCCTCGGTAGCTGGGACTACAAGCATGTGCCAACATGCCTGGATAATTTTTTTTGTATTTTTAGTAGAGAGGGGATTTTATCATGTTGCCCAGGCTGGTCTTGAACTCCTGGACTCAAGTAACCTGCTTGCCTAAGCCTCCCAAAGTTCTGGGATCACAGGCATGAGCCACCATGCCTGGCTGAAGCTTTTAGGTTAACTGGAAGACACAGAATTTAAGAATCCAAAAGGAATTCTTTTGGGTTTCAGGGATTCAGAGAATCTTGTAAGGTTACCTGATGAGATGGGGGTTCGCGAATTCAGTGCTTACAGAACCCAAAGTGTCATTATTCCCATATTCCATCAGGGTTAGCTCTCCGGCATTGAAGACCATGCATACTTGGGAAAAATGGGGTTGTTATATGATGGAAAGGCTACATGAAGAAAAAGAGATGTGCGAGGTGTACTGTCAGTTCAAGATGACTCCTCCTTTTCTCCTTGATCTCTTACCCTGCCAATTTCATCTTCCCGTTTCTTTATCTGCTGTTTCCCTATCCCTTGCAACTTGCCATCTTTGACGCAGAAGCTAGAAGGAGGTTTATGGAGATAGTGACGGTGAATCAAGCTCTACTCACATTCTCATTTTCAAAGAAATACTTATTGCCACCAGATCCCTGCCAGGCTATCTGTAAAGGAGAAGACTTAAGAAGCAATGTGGATAATCACCCAAGACAATGCCAAAAGAATGACAGGTTGGGGAGCAGAAAGATCATATATAGGAAGGCTTTGGCACTACACAAAAGAGGTGCTGTATCAGAATTTGCTCCAGTCCCTGATAGGAACCGGAGAGATGTTTCTGAGAGATGGCATCAAAACAGTCCAAATATGGTGATTCATACCATGGAATTATAAACCTCCTGGGTCTCCTTCCCTGAAACAAGGTCCCCTACACCAGAATGTTGAACCTTCTCATGGAGATCTTACCCCTAGGGATTTTGGGTCCCCACAGGTATTAAGCCAAGATGCCCCATTGTCCACCCTACCCTCATTTTTGGTTCCTACCTCACTAAGACGATTAGTGTTCAGGTCCCCCAGCAGCAGTGTGTCTGACGTGTGGGCCACCAAGTAAAGTTCCTTTCCCAGGATTTTTGCCTCTTCCACCTCATAGCCACAGTGGGACTTGAGCACCACTCGGGTTCCCGATGACAGGTTCTTCACAATCACCTTGGTAAAGGACAAGTCTGAGCCCCTTAGGCTTCCCCAGCCCAAAAGAAGGGTGAACAATCACGCCCTTTGCCCACCTCCACAGTCTAAACAAAGCTAATATCTTGTTCCTCCTTGGGCTTTGGATATTGTTGATAGTAATGG
This sequence comes from Plecturocebus donacophilus, assembly GCA_004027715.1. Taxonomy (NCBI): domain Eukaryota; kingdom Metazoa; phylum Chordata; class Mammalia; order Primates; family Pitheciidae; genus Plecturocebus; species Plecturocebus donacophilus. Next base: position 16,396 of record PVKP010038464.1, read on the forward strand.
TACCTTAGGTTTATATGGGGATTTACTATTCACGAAATGCTTTCCTATATTATCCATTTTGATGCTCATAATTTATGTAATTCTGAAAGTTCCAACGGGTAAAACCAATCACTCTATGTTTTCATAGTCTTGGTACAAACCTTATATATCACTGATCACAGTATACATATTGATCCATCGATTGAGACTGACTGACAGTCTCACTATGTTGCTTAGGCTGGCCTTAAACTCCTAGGTTCAAGCAATCCTCCTGCCTCCACCTCCTGAGTAGCTGAGACTACACACATGTGCCACTGCATCTGGCTAATATTATTTTTTGATATGTCTGTGTCCTCTGTTATAATGATCTTCTTGATCCAAACGACAATGTCTTACAGATAATTATCTGTGTATTCCCAATGCCTTATACTGTTGACACATAGTAGAGAATGAATACATGTTTCTGGAAAGAACAAAAGAATGAAGAAACCAATGTATAATAAGTGAAAGGACAGAGGTAGAAAAAAGAGAAAAGTGGGCCCAGGAACTAAGAAATTAGCTTGAAACATCAAATAAGCAAGCTCAGAGGCCTTAAAACAACAGAATTCACATTTATAATCCTGTTTATCAAATTGCCCCATTGACAGTGTGTAGGCAGTAAACTTTTAAAACAGGAAGGTGTAAGTGGCAATCTCAGCACACCTTAAGCCTGGTGCTTAGAAGTTTTCTTACAATAAGCTGCAGGAACCACAGCAGGAAAGATACCAGGGTGTTGTCCTGACATATTCTGTTGCCCAGAACAGCTCTTCCAGAGGGACGAAGATTAAATTTCACACTATGGCTGTGGCCAGAAGGCAGGGAAATATTAGATATGTATCAGGATGAATGAGCCATGCAAGGTCTCAGTGCAGTAGGCTACCATCCTGCTTACCTGGCTAGGTCCCACATACGTCAACTCAAACTTGTTCTTGTAAATGCTCCTTTGGAGGCAGCAGTCAAACTGTTTCACCCCACCACACAGTGTGCTCTAGAAGGGAAAGTGACAGCATAAAAGGTCACACACATAGTACACTGGCATGGGGAGAGCATCCAGAGACATCCTTAACACCTAGGCTCTAGAGTCTAGAGAACGGTTGGCAGTAAAAGAGCAGGCAGTTTCGGGAAGTACCAAAAGGAAACAGGCTACAATCATTGGACTCAAGGGCACCACATATAAATGGGATAAAAGGGAGAAACTAGCCCTGCCTACACACAATTCTTTGTCCCTTTTGTGACCTCCAATAAAGTAGGAATTTCTCCTTCCTGCCTTTAATACCAGAATTTTAGGTTAGGGTCGAAAGGAAAGAGGAGATTCTCTAGTGTCAGGGGAGAGTGCTTTAGGATAAGGCAGGATTTTTTTCTAATTTGGTGAAAGTCACCACTCCAGAAAGGGATTACTAGTAACACACCACACAGAGCCGTTAGCCATCCCGCTGCCAGGCCAAGGCAGTGATGGTGTATAAACTGGCAATCTCCTTGGGCTTTGCCTCTTCCCAGATGCTTCTTTGAGGGCTCCAGTTGAACACCCGAAGCCTGAAATAAAGTATGTGGCTTTTAGAAGAGATCGAGGCTGAGCTAAAATGTGCTAATGGGCTGATAACCAAAGGAAATTAGTCTTGCTCTATCAGAAAAGAAAGGAAATAAAAAGAACACGCAAGCTAGGCAGTCTAGCAGGAGAGGACACAAAGGTGCATAGGAAGTAAGCTGGGAAAATCAAGGCAAAACTAAAATAGAGTAAGAGTGAGGGGAGTGGAGCAAACAAAAAGATCAGGGCAGGTGAGAAAAATGAGCTCTTAGGAGCAAAAAAATATGGAACAAGGAGATAAATGGTAGGAGGCAGTGAAGAAAGAACTGAACACCAGAAGACATAAGATTGAAGGGGACAGAAAGACAGGACTGACAAAGCTGGGGTTAAACACATGCCACGGAAGTGATGAGACCTGGGACATGGCTGTTTATCTGCCGCTCCATCATTCATTCACTCATTCGCCAAACATCTGAGCATATCTTAAATATATATAGTATACAGATGCTAATGTAGGCACTGGAGATAAAAGGATGAATAATAAGCCCCCTTCTCAAGGACTCTGATTTAACCAGATAGATGCAAACAACAAACTGTAATATGATGTGAGAAACTCTAAGCAGTCTCAAAGCAGGCAATGGAAACAGATCATAGAGATGAATTCTGCTGTGGAAGCGCAGGGAGAGGCACAGAGACAAAACAAGAGCACAGGACATCTGGAACTGCCTGCACACTCATGGATGGTGGAAGCAGGAAGAGGAAAGTGCATGAATTATAATCTGAGAATCTCTTTCAACGGACACTTGATTTTGGTCCAGTCTCCCACTCCGGCTCAGAATAATTTGGCTAAAGCATAAAGCTAGGAGTGTTCACAGGGAAAGTAGGCTGAAGATAAAACTGGAAGGGGACTCACCTATCATAGCTTCCTATCACAACGGACTGGCCCCCAGAACTTGCTACAGCTGTGGTGAACTCCCAATCCCGAGGGTCACAGCTATAATCAAAACTTTGTAGTATGTGGCCTTCTTTTCCGTAGGCTATAATCCTCCTATCACAGCCTGCAGCCATGATGTTATTGGTTGCCCATGCCAAGGCACAGTGTGAACACGGGTGGTTAACCAACTTCCTCTAAGACAGACAGAAGGAGAGAGTTTTAATCAGTCTCTGAAGACTCCATCCCAGAAATTCCTCACTCTTAACACCTGTTACATTCACTCTGACCATCGTACCCTGCAGAAGTCTTTCTCCCAACATTTTCCCATCCCAATAAATCCTAACCCTGAACTCTTCACAAACTGTCACACTCACATACACACACACACACACACCCCTATACAGATGCTTGTTGACCCTGTATTCTAGAAAACCTCAAAATGCTTGTGTATTGGAAATTTTTAATATGCACCTAGTAAAGCTCCTCCGAAAGGAGATGTCCTACACGTTAACCAACACTGTCTAGGCCCACAAAGAGCAAAGGGCTTCTTTTTTTTTCTTCTTTTTTTTTGAAAGAAAGAAAAAGAGAAAAGAAGAAAGAAAGAAAGAGTGAAAGAAAAAAAAAAGAATGAAAGAGAGAAAGAAAGAGGAAGAGAGAGAGGGAGAAAGAACGGGATCCTTGTTCTATTGCCCAGGATAGAATGCAGTCTAAAGATGGGTATGAAAAACCTCTTTTATGCCAATAATTGTGCTTAATAATGGAGACAGGAAGGAATAAGGGATGAAAATAACAAACAAGCAGCCAACCAGTGTTTTATTTAAACCTGTGAGATGCTATGCAATTGCTGAGGAGTGATTTACTTCCAAGAATGTGGTCACTTTTAAAATAGGTATAATGTGATACTGAGAAAAATGTATGTTTTGTGCATTTGGGGAGGAGAGTTCTGTAAATATTTGTTAAGTTTACTTGTTCCAGGTCTGAGTTCAAGTCCTGGATATCCTTGTTAATTTTCTATCTCGTTGATCTGTCTAATATTGACAGTGTAATGTTAAAGTCTCCCACTATTATTGTGTGGGAGTCTAAGTCTCTTTGTAAGTCATTAAGAACTTGCCTTATGTAACTGGGTGCTCCCGTATTGGATGCGTATATATTTAGGATCATTAGCTCTTCTTGTTGTATTGATCCTTACACCACCATGTAATGTCCCTCTTTGTTTCTTGTGGTCTTTGTTGCTTTAAAGTCTGTTTTATCAGACACAAAAATTGCAGCTTCTGTATTTTTTTTTTCTCTCTGTTTAGATGGTAAATATTCCCCCAACCCTCTGTTTTGAGTCTTTGTATATTCTTGCATGAGAGATGGGTCTAAATACAGCATACTGATGGGTTTTAGCTTTTTATCCAATTTGCCTGTCTGTGTCTTTTGATTGGGGCATTTAGTCCATTTAAATTTAGGATTAATATTGATATATATGAGTTTGATATTGCCATTCAACGCTAGCTGGCTGTTTTGCCCATTAGTTCATGTAGATTCTTCATTATGGTGATGCTCTTTACCTTTTAGTATGTTTTTGGAATGGCTAATACTGGTTGTTACTTTCTATGTGTAGTGCTTCTTTCAGAAGCTCTTGTAAAGCAGACCTGGTGGTGATATAATCTCTGAGTGCTTGCTTGTTCACAAAAAATTTTATTTTTCCTTCACTTATGAAGCTTAGTTTGGCTGGATATGAAATTCTGGATTGAAAGTCGTTTTCTTTAAGGATGTTGAATGTTGGCCCCCACTCTCTTCTGGCTTGCAGGGATTCTGCTGAGAGATCTGCTGTTGAGTCTGATGGGCTTCCCTTTGTGGGTAACCCGAACCTTCTCTCTGGCTGCCCTTAGCATTTTCTCCTTCATTTCAACCCTGGTGAATCTGACGATTATGTGCCTTGGGGTTGCTCTTCTTGAGGAATATCTTTGTGGTGTTCTCTGTATTTCCTGGACTTGAATATTGGCCTGCCT
>PVKP010038465.1:0-20872 GCA_004027715.1 Plecturocebus donacophilus
CAATATTTTATTTAAACCTGTGAAATGCTATGCAATTGCTGAGGAGTGATTTACTTCCAATTATGTGGTCACTTTTAAAATAGGTATAATGTGATGCTGAGAAAAATGTATGTTTTGTGGATTTGGGGAGGAGAGTTCTGTAAATATTTGTTAAGTCTAGTTGTTCCAGGTCTGAGTTCAAGTCCTGGATATCCTTGTTGATTTTCTATCTCGTTGATCTATGTAATATTGATGGTGTAGTGTTAAAGTCTCCCACTATTATTGTGTGGGAGTCTAAGTCTCTTTGTAAGTCATTAAGAACTTGCCCTATGTATCTGGGTGCTCCTGTAATGGGTGCATATATATTTAGGATCGTTAGCTCTTCGTGTTGCATTGATCCTTTCACCACCATGTTATGTCCCTCTTTGTTTCTTGTGTTCTTTGTTGTTTTAAAGTCTGTTTTATCAGAGACGAAAATCACAGCTTCTGGTAATGCTAGCTGGTTGTTTTGCCCATTAGTTGATGTAGATTTTTCATTATGGTGATGCTCTTTACCTTTTGGTATGTTTTTGGAATGGCTGATACTGGTTGTTCCCGTCCATGTGTAGTGCTTCTTTCAGAAGCTCTTGTAAAGCAGGCCTGGTGGTGATGTAATCTCTGAGTACTTCTTTGTCCGCAAAAAATTTTATTTTTCCTTCGCTTATGGAGCTTAGTTTGGCCGGAAAGTGTCCAGATTTAAAAGGAAGAAGTAAAACTCTATTCCCAAATGTCATAATCCTATATATAGAAAATCCCAAGGAATCCACACAAGAAAAAGTTCAGCAAAGTTTCAGGATACAAGACCCAATATACAAAAATCAATTTTATGTCTATACAATTGCAATCTAAAAATGAAATCTGGCCTGGCATGGTGGCTCAAAACCTGTAATCCAAGCACTTTGGAGGCCAAGGCGGGTGGATCACCTGAGGTTGGGAGTTCAAGACCAGCCTGACCAACACAGTGAAACCCCATCTTTAAAAAAAAAAAAAAATACAAAAATTAGCCAGGCGTGGTGACGCGTGCCTGTGATCACAGCTACTGGGGAGGCTGAGGCAGGAGAATCGCTTGAACCTGGGAGGTGGAAGCTGCAGTGAGCCGAGATGGTGCCACCACACTCCAGCCCAGGGAGCAGTGCAAGACTCCGTCTCAAAATAAATAAATTAATTAAATTAAATTAAATTGAAGACCTAAATAAATGGACAAGCACCTTGTGTCCCCAGTTGGAAGACTTGCTAATAAGATGGCAATGTCCTAAACTGATCTACATAGTCAACACAATCCCTTTCAAAATCTCAAAAGGTTCTTTAGTAGATATTGACATGATCCTAAAACTCCTATGAAAATGCAAGAGACCCAATCTTGAAAAAGACAAAGTCAAAGGACTCACATTTCCTCATTACAAAATGTATCACACTGCTGCAATAATCCAGACAGGGGTTACTGGCACAAAGACTGATGTATAGGTCCACGGGACAGAACTGAGTGCCCAGAAATAAACCACCACGTTCACGTTCCACTGATTTTCGAAAAGGGTGGCAAGGCAACTCACTGGGGAAAGCACAGTCTTTCCACAAATGCTGCTGAGAAAACTGTACATGCAGAAGAAGGAAGCCTGGACCCTACGTAACATCATCTAAGAAAACTAAGTCAAAATGGATCAAAGACTTGTCTAGGCTAAAACCATCAAACTTTTTCAAGAAAACATAAACTCCCCGGTTTGAATTAGGCAATCAGACACAGTAAAAGCACAAGAAACCAAGGGGAAAAACAAGAAAATTGAACTTCATCAAAAATTAAAAACATTTGTGCTTCAAAGGAAGCCATCAAGAAAAGATAAATTAGGCCAGGCGCAGTGGCTCATGCCCGTAATCCCAACACGTTGAGAGGCCAAGACAGGTGAATCACAAGGTCAAGAGATCAAGACCAGCCTGGCCAACATGGTGAAACCCCCATCTCTACAGAAAATATAAAAAAATTAGCCGAGTGTGGTGGCGTGTGCCTGTAGTCTAGGTATTCGGGAGGCTGAGGCAGGAGAATCGCTTGAACCAGGGAGGCAGAGGCTGCGGTGAGTGGAGATCACACCATTGCACTCCAGCCTGGGTGACAGAGCAAGATTCCATCTCAAAAAAAAAAAAGGAAAGAAAAGAAAAATTAGAAAGTGAAAATACAACTCAGAGAATGGAGAAAATATTTGTAAAAAAGCAGATCGGGGTAGGGACCAGGGAGGGAGGATTAGTGAATGCCTGCTCATGAATATGGAGTTTGCATTTGGGGTGATGGAAATGTTTTGGAATTAGGTAGTGGTAATGGTTGTACAACTCTGAACATACCAAAGAACCCCACAGAACTGTACATTTTTAAAATGTGAAGTTTACAGTAAATGAATTATATCACAATAAAAATAAATCATCTGCTCCTGGACTGATACTGGAATATGGCAACAGCTATCAGTGTGAAGACATTTTCAAAGATGAAACATAGAAAATTGTATCACAGATGAACACTTAACAGATGAACACTTCCAGTAATTTTTACAACAAGGAACATTAACTTTGAACCCCAATTAAACAAAATGTTATCCCCCCAAAATTTTGCTCTTCTAATTAGCAGATTCATATCACAAAAAAAGAAAGCAGTCAATTATATTTTGACCTTTGTCAATAAAAATTTGTGGAGTTATCCCTGATTTTGCTTCTTGCTGCATGAATCTGAAAAACTATCCAGCCTGCCCAAAGAGAGTTTGCCACCCCTGGAATAAACCACCCAGAGCTGACCTGAGCCTGCCTGTCCCTGTCTGGGTGAATGGCACCACCATGCACCCTTCTGTTCAAGCAGAGAGCCTAGCATCTGGTTCAGGCCTAGTCCCACAAGTCATCCGTGTGCCCTCCTCATCTGCCACATCAAATCAGTAACCACCCGCTTCCTGAGGACTGCATTTGCTGCCTCCACTGCAATCCCTCCACAATCCATTCTTCACACAGCAGCAGAAAGACAAAGAAGGAACCCGGAGCCTAACAAGCAAGCCTGAAAAGTCACTCCCTACCCTGAAACCCTCCTACTGCCCTTCTTACAAGGACGAGAATCATCAGCATGGTCTCCACAGCTCCATCAGCCCACCTAGGTTAGCAACCTGCCCCACGTGATGCTGTACCCCAGAAGATGATCAAAGAACCAATCATTAAATGCTTTAAAAAGTGGTCTTGCAGCTGGGTGCGGTGGCTCATGCCTGTAATCCCAGCACTTATGGGAGGCCAAGGTGGGTGGATAACGAAGTCAGCAGATGGAGACCATCCTGGCCAACACGGTGAAACCCCATCTCTACTAAATATACAAAAATTAGCCAGGCGTGCTGGCATGTGCCTGTAAACCCAGCTACTCGGGAGGCTGAGGCAAGAGAATCGCTTGAACCCAGGAGGCAGAGGTTGCAGTGAGCCAAGATGGCGCCACTGCACTCCAGCCTGGGCAACAGAGCGAGACTCTGTCTCAAAAAAAAAAAAAAAGGTGGGGCTGAGGAGGGCGAATGAGGCCTCCAACTCTCTCTTTGCCCTTTCACCTTCCACCATGTGGTAATGCAGCACAAAGGCCTTTGACGGATATCAGCACCTTGATACTGGACTTCTCAGCTTCCAGAAATGTGAGCCAATAAATTTCTGTTCACTATAAATTATCCCATCTACTCACTCCTTTTTACTCTTTTTTCCAGACCCTCATCTACTTACTCCTTTTTGCTCTGTCTTCAAATGTACAGCCAGAATCTGCCAACTCTTTTTCTTTTTTCAGCAAGTGGATGACATCAGAACAATGACCAATTCTTAGTACTTTAGCTGTTACTACTCTTATCCAAACTCTTACTACCTCTCAACAAGAACGTCCTCCCAAGCGAACAGGCATCTAGTGCAGGTGACCCCACCAAAACCCCTGTAGCAGCTGCCTGTCCCACTCAGAGTGAAGACAAGGAGTGACAGCGTCTTCCCCCTTTGCCACTCCATCCCTGTGTCCTCCGTATCACCACTGTGCCACAGCACCCTGGCCTCCTCCTCCAAAGAATAGGTGTTCTTAGGCAAGTGACTCAACCTCTCTGGCCTCAGTCTCGCCTGTAAGGCAGGGACAGTAGTTCCTAACTGGAAGGCCTTCTTAACAATTAAACAAGTGAAAACAGATAAAGTGCTTACAGTACGCCCATCACAAAGAAAGCATTCTTTAGCTAAAAAAGGGCCTCTGCTTCCTTTGGAAGCATCCCACTGCCTGTGCATGGTCTTCTCTGCAACTAGTGGATGACAGCATTTCATGCAAAGTGTTAATAATCCTGGACATCTCACAAAAGCAGAAACAGTAAAGATGAACACAAAAGCAACATTCCAGGAAAGGACGTATGATAACCTACAAGAGAAGGGCAATTTGTTGATGGACTTTGAACATTCTGGAACTGTTTACACATGTTCTGGAATAAGAACATGAAAGTTTTGATCTTGATCTTACAATCCATTCCAAAAACGTCTTCCTCAATTGTGCCATCCAAAACAGTCCGCATTCATTGACTAACTGCTCATAAATTAAAAACAAAACAGTGTAAGACAATTCATACAATAACCAAGGCAGGACGGGCATGCGGTGGCTCACACCTATAACCCCTGCACTTTGGGAGGCCAAAATGGGAGGATCACTTCAGGCCAGGAATTTGAGACCTGCCTGGGCAACACAATGAGACTCCTCAAATACAAAAAATTAGCCTGGCGCAGTGGCTTCTGCCTGTAATCTCGGCTACTCAGGAGGCTGAGACAGGAGATTCAGCTGAGCCCAGGAATTGGAGACAGCAGTGAGCCAGGATTGCACCACTGCACTCCAGCCTGGCCAACAGAACAAGACCTTGTCTCAAAAACAAAACAAAACAAAAACACTAAAGCAACTTCCATCTACTAAAATGAAGTCTCAGTCACTCATAAACTTTTTTTTCTTCTTTTTAAAATAGAGACAGTGTCTTGCCACGTTGCCCAGACTGGTCTCAAACTACTGGGCTCAGGTGAACCTCCCATCTCAGCCTCTCAAAGTAGGATTACAGGCATGAGCCACTTCACTCGGCCTATGAACAGTCTTAACAGCAAAATTATCACGGACTATATTCACAAACAAGACAAACAACAGTCTGTTGCAACAAAACTCATCATAAGAAACAAGGCTAGGGATGGATCTGGTTGATACCCAGAGAGCCTACATCCCATCCTCCCTCCTGCTCATCAGCCCTGGAAACCTCAGTGGAGGACACAGTGGGCCCTGCCTTCCTTCAGGCAGCAGGAGAGAGCAGGCAAACGCTTCCCCTTCTCCCAAACCCTGCTAACGCCCAGCACCAGAGAACAGAGAGGTCTGGGAGCCACAGGGCTCCACCGCACTTCCTCACACCCCGACTCACTCACTTCAGGGAAGGGGAGCCTCCCTCCCGCCACTCAGTGGAGGCAGCCTCAGTCCTGGCCACTGAGGGCCTCAAAGGCTTTTGTTCTCTGCCCAGCAAGTGCCATGTATTCTTTCAGATCCTGCTGAATGGGTACCTCCGGGCAGCAAGACAACACATGAGACCTGTGGCCCGAGTTGGCTGGGCCTGCTGCCTGACCCCTACAGATGCCTGCCGTATTGCTCTGCCCACAGCCCGGAGGTGCCAGTGCACACAGGCGGTGCCAAACTGACCCACACACCTCGGCCCCAGAGATCTGAACTGGAAAGGGGAGGCTGCCCTAAATCTCAGTCCAACATGTTTAATGATGACTGACAAAACCAAAAGGACTGCACACCTTGAAGAGAAAAGTTTGGACATGAGACCAGGAAAAAGTCAGCCAGAGTCTATGTGGCACCATAAACAAAACAAAATGGCACAACAGCCGGGCACAGTGGATCACACATTTTAAGAGGCTGAGGTGGGTGGACGGCTTGAGCTCAGCAGTTCGAGACTAGCCTGGCCAACACAGCAAAACCCTGTCTCTACTAAAATTACAAAAAAATTAGCCAACCGTGGTGGTATGCACCTGTAGTCCCATCTACTTGGGAGGCTAAGGTGGGAAGATCACCTGAGCCCGGGTGGGTGAGGCTGCAATGCGCCAAGATCGTGCCACGCCACTGCACTCCAGCCTGGGTGACAGAGTGAGACCATATCTCAAAAAAAAAAAAAAAAAAAAAAAAACCCTGCACAATAGAGAGCATTATCCTTAAGCTGGGAGTCTGTCACCCTGGTCCCTGAGGACACCTAATTACTGCTGCCCTAACTTTCCCACATTGGAAGACAATAAATGCCAAGCACATGAGAGGGTCCAACAGCTTCTCTACAAGACAGCTGTGTCCATCACCAGACTGGCTTTCTTGAGATCAAGAATCATGCAGTCTTCCTACAGCGGGCCCTCAGCAGAAACTTCCTTTCAGTCTCTGCCACAGAAGGGAGAGGGAACAGAGTCCACCTGTTTCTGTTACACACAAAAATATCACAAAGCATAATCAAGCTGGGGCACACTGGCTCATGCCTGTAATCCCAACACTTTGAGAGGCTGAGACAGGACTGCTCAAGCCCAGGAGTTGCCTGAACAACATGGCAAAACTGTGCTTCTACCAAAACTCACTAAAAATTAGCAGGGCATGGTGGCATGTACCTGTGGTCCTAGGTAGTCAGGAGGCTGAGATGGGAGGATCGCCTCAGCAAGATCAAGCTACTGCACTCCAGCCTGGACACCAGAATGAGACTGTCTCAAAAATAAACAAAATGTTTAAAATGTTAAATTAGCCTGGTGTGGTGATGCACACCTGTGGTCACAACTACTTGGGAGGCTGAGATGGGATGGAAGGATCATCTGAGACCAGGAGGTGGTCTCAGGATACAGTGAGTTGAGATGGCGCCACTGCACTCAAACCTGGGTGACAGAGCAAGGCCTGGTCTTAAAAATAAATAAAGCAAAATTAAACAGAAAATGGAAATGGAACACATAAGGGAGCGAGCCCACCTGTAAAGTCTGCATGACACTCTGTACCATGCATCGATCTGCACGATGGTCAGAGCAGACAGGGCCAGGAAATGGAAACGGAAATTATAGGAGAGAAAACACAAGCACATGACTGGAGTTACATGCTCCTTGCTGACGGCCCCACATTTCTCCTGACCACACTGTGCAAACGGAAGGCCAGGAGACTCTGGCTGTGGCAGGTGCCAGAGGGACAGGCCGCCTACATCACAGACGGCACAAAATGACGCCACCAGAAGTACAGGCAAGTCAAGGGACCCTCAGGAGCACCACAACCTCCTCCTGCCCCAAGTTTGCAGCTCACACAGATAATGTACAGGAAGCCTGAATTCAAACTCCAAAGATGTTTTACTCTTTTGCTGTTCTGTGATCCAAAAGATACCTCAGATTACCTGGCTAAAAAAAACAACGGAAAGACAAGGCTGGGCATGGTGGCTCACGCCTGTAATTCCAGCACTTTGGGAGGCAGGAGAATCACTTAAACTTGGCAGGCGGATGTTGCAGTGAGCCAAGATCTCACCACTGCACTCTAGCCTGGGCAACAGAGCGAGACTGTGTCTCAGAAAAAAAAAAAAAATTGTTCCCTCTTCTATGAAATGGAGAAATTGGGTTAGTAACCCCACCTGATAAGGTTGTTTTAAGGATTAAATTTAAAATTCCATACAGGCCAGTACACTGGCTGACGCCTGTAATCCCAACACTTTGGGAGGCCAAGGCAGGTGGATCAACTGAGGTCAGGAGTTCAAGACCAGCCTGGCCAACATGATGAAACCTCATCTCTATTAAAAATGCAAAAAATAAGGCCAGACATGGTGGCTCACACCTGTAATCCCAGCACTTTGGGAGGTCAAGGCCAGCAGATCATAAGGTCAGGAGTTTAAGACCAGCCTAGCCAACAAGGTGAAACCCCGCCTCTACTAAAAATAAAAAAATTAGCCATGCTTGGTGGCACGCGTCTGTAATCCCAGCTACTCAGGAGGCTGAGATGGAAGAAAGGCTTGAACCTGGGAGGTGGAGGTTGCAGTCAGCCAAGGATGAGCCACTGCACTCCAGCCCGGGCAATAGAGCAAGACCCCATCTCAAAAAAAAAAAAACTCCATACAAATCACTTAGTAAAGCACCCGACTCATTTATTAAGCACTGGAAAGAAAAACTACCAGTCACTGTCATAATTATTACACTCCTGGGTCCCAACTAAAGCCTTTTTAAATAGGTAAAGGCATAACCTTGTGAATAAATGAACCCTCAACAGAGGCCAACACACTCATTCACATAAGACCTCATCCAGCTGCTGACAACACTTGCAACAGGCTAGAGGAGCAGAATCTGGTGCACACGGCCGGCTGCGCTTCCCACCACGCTGCCCAGGCCGGCTCTCCTTCCCACTACGCTGCCCAGGCCGGCTGTCCTTCCCACCACGCTGCCAGTCCTTCCCACCACACTGCCCAGGCCAGCTGTCCTACCCACCACGCTGCCCGGGACGGCTGTCCTTCCCACCACGCTGCCACAGTCTGCTGTCCTAGTAACCTGTCTCCTGACAGTGACTCTACCAGCTCCCAACACCTGGCCTCCTCAGCCCCATCCACCCGCCATGTGCCCAACACTACCTGCTCCACCTAGCCCCACGCACACATCCTCCCCAAAGCCCATCCAAGCCCACCCAACATCTGGGCTCCGATGGCACTACTTCCAAGCATGCTTCTGTGGCACCTGCTGCTGCCTCCAGTGACAGTCATTTTGGCCCAACCTTCTCTCAGGATGTCACTGCTACCACCATGTCCCTCTGACATCACGTGCCAAAGGTCTATGTGGGTATCGGAATATCCAAAAACTGGAAACAACTCAAATGTCAATGTATAGTACAATGAATAAAGAAACTGTGCTAAATTCAGACAGTGGAATATCATACAATAAAGACAATTAACCATGTACAACACTACGTAGCAGCACAGATGAATCTTGGAAACATAATATCGATCAAAAGAAGCCTAAAGATAAACACAGACTGAATTAAAAAATAAATAAGCCAGACATGAGTGCACACTGCGTGACATTATTGTTTATAAAAAGTTCAGAAACAGGCAGAACTACTCAAGGTGTCAGAAGACAGCAGTTAACCCCGGGGAAGCACAGAACAGGCACGGGGAGCGAAAGGTGACTTCTGAGCTTCTGGAATATTCCCTGCTTAGTCCAGGTACTGAGTACATGTATGGAAATATATACAGAAGGTATAAATTTTTCTGTATGTGTCATACATTAATTTAAAAAGCCCAGGCGGGGCACAGTGACTAATGTCAATAATCCCAGCAATCTGGGAGGTCCAGGCAGTAGAGTCACTTGAGCTCAGGAGCTCGAGAGCAGCCTACACAGCATGGTGAAACTCCATCACTACAAAAAATACAAAAATTAGCCGGGCATGGTGGTGCACATCTGGGGTCCCAGCTACTTGGGAGGCTGAGGTGGGAGAATCACCTTAGCCCAGGGTGTTGAGGCTGCAGTGAGCCATGATCACACCACTGCACTCCAGCCTGGGCAACAGAACTAGACCCTATCTCAAAAAAAAGCAAAGAAAAAAACAAAGCTCAGGTCCAGGCACAGTGGCTCCTGCTTATAATTCCAGCACTTTGAGAGGCTGAGGCAGGTAGACCATTTGAGTCCAGCCTGGGAAACATGGTAAGATCTCATCTCTAGAAGAAAAAAAATATATATATATATATATTTCCTTTCTTCCTGCAGCCTGACTTCATTTCACCATCTCTTCATTCTAGACCTTAGCATTCTTATGCAAAGGAAATGCTCCCATGTTTCTGTCTTCTTTTATCCTTCTTCTTTCTTTTTTTGAGACAGTCTCGCTCTGTCGCCAGGCTAGACTGCAGTGGCACAATCGAAGCTCACTATAACCTCCGCCTCCCGGGTTCAAGCAATTTTCCTGCTTCAGCCTCCCGAGTAGCTGAAATTACAGGTGCCTGCCACCATGCCCAGCTGATTTTGTATTTTTAGTAGAGACAGGGTTTCACCTTGTTGGCCAGGATGGTCTCAATCTCTTGACCTCGTGATCTACCCGCCTCAGCCTCCCAAAGTGCTGGAATTACAGGCGTGAGCCACCACGCCCGGTCTTTTATATTTCTATACTTGCAATAGACATGGAACCTCGCAATGTTGCCGAGACTTGTCTCGAACGCTGGAACTCAAGGAACTTGCCCACTTTGGCCTCCCAAAGCACTAGGATGACAGGCATGAGCCACTGTGCCAGGTCAAAAAAAAATTTTTTTAATTGACTAGGTATAGTGGTACATTTCTGTAATTCCAGCTACTCAGAAGACTGAGGCAAGAGGATTACTTGAACTCAGGAGTTTGAGACTACAGTAAGCTGTGATTGCACCACTGCTCACCAGCCCCAGCCCGGGCAATAGAGTAAGACCCGGTCAACTAATCGATTAATAAAAATTTAAAAATGAGGCCAGGCATGGCTCGCACCTGTAATCGCAGCACTTGGGAGGCTGAGGGGGGATGGACCACCTGAGATCAAGAGTTCGAGACTAGCCTAGCCAATAGGAATCCCATCCCTACTAAAAATACAAAAATTAGCCAGGCATGGTGGTGGGTACCTGTAGTCACAGCTACTTGAAAGGCTGAGGCGGAAGAATTGATCGAACCCGGGAGGCAAAGGTTGCAGTGAGCTGAGATCTCGCCACTGCACTCCAAATTGGTGACAGAGCGAGACTCCCTCAAAAAATAAAATAAAAATGAAAGAACAATACCAGTTATGACACCGAAAAAAAAAAAAAAAACAGACAAATCTGCATCTGATGGAGCCCCTGAACCAGGGCTAGCCAACTGAAAGACAATGTGAGCCACAGAGGGAACCATGTATTTAATTCCTCATTTTCTATTTGTCACTTTTTTTTTTTGAGAGTCTCGCTCTGTTCCCAGGCTGGAGTGCAGTGGTGACATCTCAGCTCACTGAAACCTCTGCCTCCAGGTGCAAGAGATTCTTCTGCCTCAGCCTCCCAAGTAGCTGGGACTACAGGCGTGTGCCACCACGCCCCACTAATTTTTTGTATTTTTTGTATTTTTAGTAGAGACAGGGTTTCACCATGTTACCCAGAATGGTCTCAATCTCCTCACCTCGTAATCCAACCTCCTCAGCTTCCCAAAGAGCTGAGATTACAGGCGTGAGCCACCACACCCGGCCTGTCACATTTTTAAAAACTAGAAACGCAACAAATAACTTTAATTTTTTTTTTTTTTTGAGACGGAGTTTTGCTCTGTCACCAGGCTGGGGTGCAGTCGCCCAATTTCGGCTCACTACAACCTCTGCCTCCCAGGTTCAAGCAATTCTTCCGCCTCAGCCTCCTGAGTAGCTGGGACTACAGGTGTGTGCCACCACGCCCAGCTAATTTTCGTATTTTTAGTAGAGACAGGGTTTCATCATGGCCAGGATGGTCTCGATCTCTTGACCTCGTGATCCGCCCGCCTCGGCCTCCCAAAGTGCTGGGATTACAGGCATGAGCCACCACGCCCAGCTAAATATTTTATTTAACCCAATATAGCCAAAGTATTATATATCAACATGTAATCAACATTTTTAAAGTATTAATATCATCATTTACATTCTTGTCTGCAATTTGTATTAAAAATCTCAGGTGTCTTGTGCACTCACCGCACATCTCAGCTCACACTAACCACGTTTCAAGTGCTCCAGAGCCACACTCATGCTGGACATCAGCAGCTCTAGATGGTAAGTGTCAATGACAGACACGACGGGGAGAGAGGGGCATGCTAAACACCACCGTTAAGATGCAATCAGCAAAACAAGGTTCTAGGAACTGTTGGGACAAATGAACCATTATCTTTAAAACTTAATTGCAAGAGAAAAGGACGTGGGAAAAAGTAAATACTATATTAAGACACGGAAGAGAAATCAATATACTGAGATTTAAAAGATCTCTACCAAGACTAATGAATAGATCACATTTTGTTCCTAATTTAAACTGGAACAAGAAATCTGAACACTATTTATTGACTGAAATATGTACATTCACTGAAATATTCAGATAAAATATGCCCGAGAACTGCTTCGATAAAATTGCAGATAGGGCAGAGACGACAAGGAACAGACGAAACAAGACTGGCCTCAGGAGATAACTGCTAATGCTGGGGACGGGCAACAGTGTTCACTACGCCACTGCAGCTACTTCTGAGTAAGTCTGAAAAAATGCCACAATAAAAAGCCTAAAACATCTATACCTGTATTTGCTTATATGATCACGCGATGCCTAACGAGGGGGTACATTCTGAGATACACATCCTCAGGTAATTGTGTCACTGTCAAACCCCCACAGTACAGCCCATTACACACTTAGGCTGTATGGCGTAGCCTGTCGCTTCTAGGCTACAAACCTGCACAGCATGTTACTGCCGGTAAGTGTAACACAATGATATCTATGTGTCTAAACACAGACAAGGTAACACACCGCCCTACTACAAAACGGCAGCTACATGAGACCAGCCAGTAAGAATTTCTAGCCCCGGGCAGTAAGAATTTCTAGCCTCAGGCCAGGCGCGGGGGCTCACGCCTGTAAACCCAGTGCTTTGGGAGGCCAAGGCAGGTGGATCACCTGAGGTCAGGAGTTCAAGACCAGCCTGACCAACACAGAGAAACCACGTCTCTACTAAAAATACAAAATTAGCCGCGTGTGGTGCTGCATATCTGCAGTCCCAGCTACTCAGGAGGCTGAGGCAGAAGAATCACTTAAACCTGGGAGGCAGATGTTACAGTAAATCAAGATCGCGCCATTGTACTCCAGCCTGGGCAACGAAAGTGAAACTACATCTCAAAAAAAAGAACTTCTAGCCTCTATTATAATTTTTTTTTTTTTGAGACAGGGTCTCAGGGTCTTGCTTTGGTGCCCAGCAGCCTTCACCCCTCACCTTAGCCTCCTGAGTAGCTGGGTCTACAGGCACACACCACAATGCCCAACTAATTTTTCATTATTTTTTGTAGAGACAGGGCCTCATTCTGTTGTCCTGCCTCAGCCTCCCAAAGTGGTTGGATTACCGGCATAAACCACTGCACCAGGCATACTTTTTCAGCTTTGAAGCATGTAACTGTCCTATATGCTCAAAAACTTAAATTTAAACACCTATATCACGACTAACCCATGCCACTGAAGCCAAGCCTGCTCACAGCCCCATATTTCTACAAGTCTCCCTTCATCCACTATCCACACAGCAGCCAGGGTCATCTTTTTAAAATATCATTCCACGTCTAAAATCTTCAAGGACTGTCTACAGTGGTTATGAAACATCTCAACTTGTTACCATGGTGACAAGGCCCCGGATAACCTTGCCCTGCCTCTCCAGCTTCATCTCATGCCACTCTCCCCTTCTGACCTTGTACTTCCACTGTGTACCAAAGGATACAGAC
The DNA here is from genome assembly GCA_004027715.1 of Plecturocebus donacophilus. Lineage (NCBI taxonomy): Eukaryota > Metazoa > Chordata > Mammalia > Primates > Pitheciidae > Plecturocebus > Plecturocebus donacophilus. Next base: position 13,445 of record PVKP010038465.1, read on the forward strand.
CTCACCCAAATCACAGTAAAGGAAACTGGGATTTTTATATGTCAAACACCATGCAGCCACCAAAAACACTGAAGACACGAATGTATGTCACACAATACGTGACAGAGGAAGTACAATGGCACATAATCACTGATTACCACGAATTTTAAATAAAAACTCATGAGGATCAGGAAAAAAAAGATGACAAATATTTGGTGTTCTAAGGTTTCTAGGTTTTCTAAATTTGTTAAAACGCCTAATTTTTTTAAATGTACACTTTGTATACCTTCTTATGCCAATTCATGTCTCACATCCTTTAAGAACTAGACTACGTGTTGGACAAAAAGTTGTTAAAGTGAAAAAAAGGCCTAGACTAACTCGTCTTCCTCAAGGAGCTTTTCCCCACAAATGTAGTCACAACAATCACAGCCATACAGCAGCCTCTTCTTTTTTTTTTCCTTTCTGAGATGAGTCTCGCTCTGTCATCCAGGCTGGAGTGCAGTGGCACAATCTCGGCTCACTGCAACCTGTGCCTCCCAGGTTCAAGTGATTCTCCTGCCTCAACCTCCCAAGTCGCTGGGACTACAGGCACATACCACCATGCCCAGCTAATTTTTTACATTTTTAGTAGAGACGGGGTTTCACCATGTTAGCCAGGATGGTCTCGATCTCCTGACCTCATAATCTGCCCGCCTCGGCCTCCCAAAGTGCCGGGATTACAGGTGTGAGCCACTGTGCCTAGCTCTCTTCTTATTTACCTTTAACTGACTCCATCTCATTTCCTACTCAGTAATATTTGCTCTGTTATATTATTAAATTTTGTAAAATCAGGGACCAATCTCAAAACTTATACTGTATATCCTCTTACAAATACATGGAATAGCACTGCATAAACAGAAAGTGCTCAATAAATGTGAACTAGCCCCTCGAAAACAGTATATTAAATATACTGTGATCCAAACTTACCAGCCTATTACTTACAAGTAGAATACAGAAAGAAATCCAAACACTTTTCCAGAGTAAAATAGCAGCTGATAGTGATGTTCCTGGAAAAGCTACCTCTTATCTAGGAAGACTACATTTCAAAGGAAATGCCCCTTTTGAAGAGGTATAGGAGCCACTTTAGCTTTTGTTTTTCAAAATCCGAAACCTTAAAGAAAACTTTTTTTTAATATATGAAAATATTAAAAGTTAAATAAAAGCAAAATAATAAGGAGACTTCTCAGTCCTGGAACTGATGCTTTCTGTACCATACCTGCCATGGGTCAAATTAACTGAGCTCTAATAACTATTCTCAGTCAGATGCTGTGGCTCACGCTGTAATCCCAACACTGGGAGGCCGAGGAGGGTAGATCACCTGAGGTCAGGAGTTTGAGACCAGCCTGGCTAACATGGTGAAACTCCATTTGAAAGAAAGAAAGAAAAAGAAAATGCTTCTGATCTTCCCCCTTCTCTTAGCAAAAATCAATCAAAGACAAGAAAAACAGGAAAGAGACACACAAACTTCAAGATATGTGAATCCCTAAATAATAACATGAATAGGAAGATAGATGGAGGGTAGAGGAGCGCTTCACCCCATACAGCAGAGGAAGAAGAAACTTAAATACAGGAGTTGCAGCTGAGCAGCCACAGACTGACCCCACAACACACAGAAGGGTGAGAACAATGGGAATGAGGACTGCAGCTACAAAGGAGTGTGGGCAAAACTCTGCCTGAGAACAGCTGGCCTCTCAAGTCTTCTCCTCAAGCAAGTACTGCTCTTCTGTAGCCACAGGACACCAGACGTATAGCCCTGGAAAAAGGTCCACCAAAAATGGCCAGAATGGCTCACATCTATAATCCCAACATTTTGGGAGCCGAGGCGGGTGAATCACCTGAGGTCAGAAGTTCAAGACCAGCCTGGCCAATATGGCAAAACTCCATCTCTACTAAAAATACAAAAAGTAGCCATGCGCGGTGTTGTGCACCTGTAGTCCCAGCTACTCAGGGGGCTGAGGCTGAAGAATTGCTTGAGCCTGGGAGATGGAGGTTGCAGTGAGCCAAGATCGTGCCACTGCACTCCAGTCTAGGCAACAAAGCGAGACTCCGTCTCAAAACAAAATTAACTGGGCGTGGTGGCACACACCTGTAATCCCAGTTACTAGGGGCGGCTGAGGCAGAATTGCTTGAACCCAGGGTGTGGAGATTACAGTGAGCTGAAACCACCTCATTGCACACCACCCTGGGCAACAAGTGCGAAACTCCATCTCAAAAAAAAAAAAAAAAAACACTAGTAGCCAACCATCACCCTACAGTGAAAGCAAGTAAACAAATCCCCAACACTCAGCTTTTCATGGTGAGAGCCTCATTCTCAATGTGGCAAAATGGCTGAGGACAGACACTGAAGGAAAAGTTACATCAAGGAAGAAAGACTAAGAAATGAGGCAGCAAAGAGGAATGAATGCAAGGTAAACACAAAAAATAAAGGAAATAATTTTTTTTTTTTTTTTTAGAGACAGAATCTCTCTTACTCTGCACTCCAGGCTGGATTGCAGTGGCCTGATCATGGCTGACTGCAGCCAAACCTCCCAGACTCAAGCACTGCTCCTGCCTTAGCCTCCTGAGTAGCTGGGACTTCAGGCATGCACCAGCTGGTCATAGTGTGCATGCCTGAAATCCCAGCTTTTAGGGACTTGCTGTGTTGCACAGGCTAGAATACTTTTTTAAATAGTTTTTTAATAATTTTAACTGTAATTTAAAATTTTTAATCATTTAAAGAGATAAGCAAAGATACTATATACATAAAACAAGAACAGGAGATACTAAAAAATAGAAAACAGTAAAGAATATAAAAATATAACAACAGAAGTTAAAAATTCGATTAAAAAAATTGGAAAATAGTCAAAAATGCTCCCCAAAATAGAAAAAGACCAAGACATGACAAGAAAATATATTTAAAATTAGAAGACTAAATACAGGAAGTCTAACCTTCAAATAAATGAAACAGAAGAGAACACAGAGAAGACAGTAAAGAATAAATTGTCAGCTGGGCACGGTGGCTCACACAGGTAATCCCAGCACCCTGGGAGGCCAAAGCGGGTGAATCATGAGGTCAGGAGTTCAAGACCAGACTGGCCAACGTAGTGAAACCCCGTCTCTACTAAAAAATACAAAAATTAGCTGGGCATGGTGGCTCGTGCCTGTAATCCCAGCTACTTGGGAAGCTGAGGTAGAGTCGCTTGAACCGGGACCCAGGAGGCAGAGGTTGCAGTGAGCCGAGATTGCGCCACTGCACTCCAGCCTGGGCTACAAAGCGAGATTTCACCTCAAAAAAAAAAAAAAAAAAAAAAAATCCTATAATGAAAGGGTGTCAATCTTCAGATTTCACAGCTACTTAGGCACCTGCATGATACGTGAAAAAAGGCTAGCACTCGACACATCATATTAGGAAAATCACAGATGCAATGATCCCAAAGGTTTAGCAGGGGAATAATGCTTACAAAGGGTTAAGAATGAAACTGGGCCTTGACGGGCGTGGTGGCTCACACCTTTAATCCTAGGACTTTTCGAGGCTGAGGAAGGTGGGTCACCTGAGGTCAGGAGTTCGAAACCAGCCTGGCCAACATGATGAAACCCCGTCTCTACTAAAAATACAAAAATTAGTCAGGCATAGTGGCAGGCGCCTATACTCCTGGCAACTGGGGAGCCTGAGCAAGGAATCACTTTAACCCAGGAAGCAAAGGCTGCAGTGAGCCGAGATTGCACCACTGCACTCCAACCTGGGTGAAAGAGCGAAACTGTCTCAACAACAACAAAAGAATAAAACTAGGCTGGCCTTGGTTGATCGTGCCTTTAATCCCAGAACTTTAGGAGGCTGAGTTCGAGGCCAGCCTGGGCAACATGCAAGACCCTGTCTCTACAAAAACATAGAAAAATCACAGCCGGGCACAGTGGCTCACGCCTGTAATCCCAACAATTTGGGAGGCCAAAGCAGGCGGATCATTTGAGGTCAGGAGTTCAAGACCAGCCTGGCTAACATGGTGAAACAGTGTCTATACTAAAAATACAAAAATTAGCTGGAGGCCAGGCATAGTGGCTCAAACTTATAATCCCAGTACTTTGGGAGGCCAAGGAGGATGAATCACTTACTTGAGGTCAGGAGTTCGAGACCTGCCTGGTCAATATGGCAAAACTCCATCTCTACTAAAAATACAAAAATTAGCCAGGCATGGTGATGCACACCTATAGTCCCAGCTACTCAGGCAGCTGAGACAGGAGAATCGCTTAAATCAGGAAGGTGGAGGGTTTCGTGCCACTGTACTCCATCTTGGGCAACAGAGTGACACAACACTCGTCTCAAAAAAAAAAAAAAAAAAATTAGCTGGGCATGGTGGCGCCTACCTGTAATCAAAGCTACTCAGGAGACTAAAACATGAGAATCACTTGAACCAGGGAGGCTGCAGTGAGCCAAGATGACACCACTGCACTCAGCCTGGGTGACAGAGTGAAACTGTGTCTCAAAAAAAAAAGAGGTCAAGTGCAGAGGCTCACACCTGTAGTCCCAGCACTTTGAAAGTCCAAAGAAGGCGGATCACAAGGTCAGGAGTTTGAGACCAGCCTGACCAACATGGAGAAACCCCGTCTCTACTAAAAATACAAAAATTAGCTGAGCGTGGTGGCACGTCTGTAATCCTAGCTAATCAGGAGGCTGAGGCAGGAGAATCGCTTGAACCTGGGAGGCAGAGGGTGCCGTGAGCAGAGACTGTACCACTGCACTCCAGACTGGGCAACAAGAACGAAACTTATCGCAAAAAAAAAAAAAAAAAAATTAGCTGGGTGTGATGGCACATGCCTGTAATCCCAGCTACTGGGAGGCTGAGGCAGGAGAACTGCATGAACCCAGAAGGTGGAGGTTGCAGTAAGCCAGGATCACACCACTGCACTCCAGCCTGGGCAATAGAGCAGGGCTCCAAAAAAAAAAAAAAAAAAACAAGGCCCGGTGTTGTGGCTCATGCTTCTAATTCCAGCACTTTGGGAGGCTGAGTCAGGTAGATCACCTGAGGGTAGGAGTTCCAAGACCAGTCTGGCCAACATGGTAAAATCCCGTCTCTACTAAAAATACAAAAAAATTAGCCAGGCGTAGTGGCAGATGCCTGTAATCCCAGCTACTCAGGAGGCTGATGCAGGAGAATCACTTGAACCTGGGAGGCAGAGGTTGCAGGGAGCCAAGATTGCACCACTGCACTCCAGCCTGGGCAACAAGGCGAGACTCCATCTTGAAAGGAAAAGAGAAGAAAAGATAAGGAAAAAGAAAAAGATCAACCAGGTATGGCAGCACATACCTGCAGTCCCAGCTACTACTCAGGGGGCTGAGGCAGGAGAACCACTCGAGCCTGGGAGGTCAAGGATGTAGAGAACTATGATCGCACCACTGTACTCCAGCCTGGGCAACAGAGTAAGACCCTGTCTCAAGAGAAAAAAAAAAAAAGGACCAAACTGGACTTCTCAAGCACAACAATGAAAACTAAAAGATACTGGAGCCATGACTTAAAAATTACTTCCAACCTGGAATTTCATACTAGTCAAACTTATTAGGTGTACTGGTAGAATAAATACATTTGCTGCCAGGTGCGGTGTCTCACGCCTGTAACTCCAGCATTTTGGGAGGCTCAGGTGGGCGGATCACCTGAGGTCAGGAGTTCAAGACCACCCTGGCCAACATGGTGAAACCCCATCCCTACTAAAAATACAAAAATTAGCCAGGTGTGGTGGTGAGCACCTATAATTCCAGCTACTCGGGAGGCTGAGGCAGGAGAATCACTTGAACCCAGGAGGTAGAGGTTGCAGTGAGCTGAGACCGCACCACTGCGTTCCAACTGGGGCGACAAAGCAAAACTCTGACTCAAAATTTTAAAAAAAAGCAAATACATTTTTAGACATGCAAACCCCAAAAGTTTTCCACTTACCATCCCTTCCTGGCCAGCTACTGGAGAGTGTGCTCTATCACCAAGAGGAGTAAACAGTGAGCAGCATCAGATGCAGGGAAAGGTGAAGAGTCCTGAGGATGATGCTGTGCACCAGGCCAGATAACTTGCATTCCTGTACTTTTTTTTTTTTTTTTTTTTTTGAGACAGGGTTTTGCTCTGTCACCCAGACTGCAGGGCAGTGGCACGATCACAGCTCACTGCACCTTCACTTCCCGGGATCAAGCGATCCTCCCACTTCAGCCCCTCAAGTAGCTGGGACTACAGGCACATACCACCACCATGCCTGGCTAACTTTTTTATTTCTAGTAGAGCCAAGATCTCACTACATTGCCCAGGCTGGTCTCAAACTTCTGGGCTCAAAGGATCCTCTCACCTCAGCCTCCCAAAGTACTGGGATTACAGGTGTGAGCTGCTGGCCCTGGCCAAGAATAATCACTCTGATTGGGGCAGGATGAACACAAGAGAACAAAAATCTCTACTCTAAATCTTACACTAATCTACCATTAGTGGAAGTCCATAGACAACCCCTAAAACTGGTGAATAAAGACATGATGACAACAGAAATATATATTAAAAAACATGAAGTAAATGCTCAAGAGCTGCAAGTGACTGCTGCCCCTCCAGAAGGACAGGAGACTATCAGCCTGGGGTAGTGGCTCACACCTATAATCCCAGCATTTTGGGAAGCTGAGGTGGGCAGATCACTTGAGGTCAGGAGTTCAAGACAAGCCTAGCCAACGTGGTAAAACCCCATTTCTACCAGAAATACAATAATTAGCCAGGTGTCCTGGGAGGCGCCCATAATCCCAGCTACTTAGGAGGCTGAGGCTTGAGAATTGCTTGAATCCAGGAGGTGGAGGTTGCAGTGAGCTGAGATTCCATCACTGCACTGCAGCCTGACCAATCAAGACTCAGTCTCAAAAAAAAAAACAGGAAAGACAGGAGATGAGAGCAGCTTTTTTAAGTCTTTTAGCATCGATTTTTTAAATTATGTGTCAGTGCCTTGTTATTTAAAATAATAACACATATATTATTTTAAAAATCCAAAAATAAGGAAGAGATACATAGTAGCTACCCTGCTAGAAAATCACAGCACTTGCCTGAGAAGGCCTTCCTGCTGGAAGATAACGTTTGGCTGAAACAAAAGCCTCAAGTCAAAGGAACCCTGGGATCTGATCCTCAGTGACCCTGGACGTATTTAAACCCTAAGAGGCCCCACTTACTAACTAACCCACAAATGGGGAATGGAGGATGTATTCAACTACCTCAGTAGTTTTTTTATCTTTTTTTTCCTCGAGACAGTCTCTCACTCTGTCACCCAGGCTGCAACTACAGGCAAGCACCACTATGCCGGGATAATTTTTGTATTTTCAGTAGAAACGGGGTTTCACCATGTTGGCCAGGCTGGTCTCGAACTCCTAACCTCAAGTGATCTGCTTACCTCAGCCTCCTAAAGTGCTGGGATTACAGGTGTGAGCCTCCG
>PVKP010038466.1:0-11539 GCA_004027715.1 Plecturocebus donacophilus
GGCTGCTATTGGTTATTAAGGCTTAGCTGCTATTGGTTGTTAGGGCTTAGCTGCTATTGGTTATTAAGAAGCTATGATTGCAGCACCTTGTTTGCATACTGGGCTTTTTAAGAGAAGACCAGACCATGCGAGCAAGGGAGAAGGGAACATGTCCGAGCATGTCTGAGCTTGCTCGGGGCTTGTAAAAGGGAAAAAAGGAGCAGGGGGCGGGGGGGGGTGGTGCGTCCGAGCTCCCAGCAAGGCAACCAGCCTTACACTAAGTACTATGAGTCTAAAGTGAGGGGACAACCTATTAATTTTTGCTAAAGCTAGACACCTGCATCAGGATGATATTTGAAAAATTAAAGGCAGGTATATTCTTTCTTAATTTTACATAATATAACATTTATTTTTGAATGGGTAGTGATCTTTTGTTAATGCCTTTAACTACAAGCTTCAGACCGTATGTTTTCTTATCTCTGAGCTTACAAGGAAGGGAAACTGGAATTTATTAATTAATTATGATGTGCCTGGTGCTGTACTAAGTGCAGTTATTCATATCATTTACTTTTTAAATTTAAGTGTAGACTCATATATATTCTTTTCTTTTCTTTCTTTTTTTTTTTGGTATTCCTGGGTATTTTCTTCTTCTTCTTTTTTTAAAAATTATACTTTAAGTTCTGGGGTACATGTGCAGATCTTGCAGGATTGTTACATATACATACCATGGTGGTTTGCTGCCTCATCACCCCTTCGCGTACATTAGGTATTTATCCTAATGTTATCCCTCCCCAAACTCCCCACCCCCTGCTATCGCTCCCCTAGGCTCCCACCCCCTGACAGACCCCAGTGTGTGATGTTCCCCTCCCTGAGTCCATGTGTTCTCATTGTTCAACACCCACTTATGAGTGAGAACATGTGGTGTTGAGGCAGCAATTATTAGTCTACCAACCAAAAAAAGTCCAGGTCCAGACAAGTTCACAGTCGAATTTGACCAGAGGTACAAAGAGAAGCTGATACTATAACTTCTGAAGCTATTCCAAACAATACAAAAAGAGGGAATCCTCCCTAACTCATTTTATGAGACCAACATCATCCTGATACCAAAACCTGACAGAGACACAACTGAAAAAGACAGTTTCAGGGCAATACCCATGATGAACATTGATGCAAAAATCTTCAATAAAATACTGGCAAACCGAATGTAACAGCACATCAAAGAGGTTATCCAGCACCATCAAGTATGCTTCTTCCTGCGGATGCAAGGCTGATTCAACATACACAAGTCTATAAATGTAATTCACCACATAAACAGAACCGAAGACAAAAACCATATGATTATCTCAATAGATGCAGAGAAGTCCTTCAACAAAATTCAACAGCGCTTTATACTAAAAACTCTCAATAAACTAGATATCGATGAAACATATCTCAAAATAATAAAAGCTATTGTGACAAACCCACAGCCAATATCATACTGAGTGGGCAAAAACTGGAAGCATTCCCTTTGAAAATTGGCACTAGACAAGGGTCTCCTCTCTCACCATTCCTATTCAACATAGTATTGGAAGATCTAGCCAGAGCAATCAAGCAAGAAAAAGAAATAGAGCATATTCAATTAGGAAAAGAGGAAGTCAAACTGTCTCTATTGGCAGATGACATGATTGTATATTTAGAAGACCCCATCATCTCAGCCCAAAATCTCCTTAAAATAATATGTATTTTCTTTTAATACTTTGGGTTATAAATTAGTACTAGATTATTTTGTTGATTAGATTGTTCTGGCTTTGACCATTCAGGGTTCTTTCAGGTTGGCTCCTGAATCTCCTTGACATGCCCCCATCCTTTTTTCATTTGTTTGTTTTGTCTTTCTTTTCAACTTTTATTTGGATTCCTAGGGCACACAGGCAGGTTTGTTATACGAGTATATTGCATGATGCTGAGGTTTGGGGTGCAAATGATCCTACCACCCAGATACTGAGCATAGTATCCAACAGTTAGTTTTCAAGTTTTAGCCTCCTCCCAACTTTACCCCCAGTCCCTAGTGTCTATTGTTGCCATCTTTATGTTCATGAGTACCCAACATTTAGCTTCCACTTACACGTGAGAATGTGTGGTGCTTGTTTTTCTGTCCCTGCATTAATTGTCTTATGATAATGGCCTCCAGCTGCATCCATGTTGCTACAAAGGACATCGATTCATTCTTTTTTTATGGCTGTGTAGTATTCCATGGCATATGTGTACCACATTTTCTTTATCCAATCTACCACTGATAAACACCTAGGTTGATTCCATGACTTTGCTGTGGTGAATAGCACTGTGATAAACATGTGAGTGCATGTGTCTTTCTGGTGGAACAATGTTTTCTTTTTAGATATTTGCCCAGTAATGGGATTGCTGAGTTAGATGATATTTTGTTTTAACTTCTTTGAGAAATCTTCAAACTGCTTTCCATAGTGGTTGAACTAATTTACATTCCCACCAACAGTTTATAATCATTACCTTTTCTTTGAAGCCTCACCAGCATCTGTTGTTTTTTGACTTTTTAGTAATAGCCATACTGACTGGTGTGAGATAGTATCTCATTATGATTCTGATTTGTATTTCTCTGATGACTAGTGATTCTGAGCATTTTATTTATATGTTTGTTGTTGTCTGCTTGTATGTCTTTTAAGAAGCATCTGTTCATGTCTTTTGCCTAGTTTTAAAATGGGGTAATTTGGTTTTTTTTTTCTTATTCAATTGTTTAAGTTCTTTATAGATTCTGGATATTAGACCTTTGTTAGATCCTTATAATGAATTATTTTGACCAATTGTTTTTCTCCCAACACTTAGCTGACTTGGGTCCCTAAGGCAAAAAGGGAATAAAGAAGTAGCTCAAAGGGGACATTTTGAAAGCTGGGGTAGAGGGCATGCCATGGAGCAAGCATCAGATGTCCTTGTTGGCTCTGAAGAGGCATATGGGGGCCTGGGCATTCCAGCTGTAGAGGGAAGTGCCAGGAGGAAGGTATCTTGAAGCCAACAACACCCCTCCTTTGTAACATACTCTGGTGTCAACTGACAGCATAGTAATTCTTAAAGAAAGCTAGGACCTTGAAAGGTGAGTTGCAGATGTGAACATCCACATATACTATGTTCTGGTGTCCAGTGAAGCTATTATTTATTTTTTCCATGCTAATGTTAAAATGCTATGACATAGAAAATGACACTAGTAGATAACCTCATGGTTTCTTTTTACCAAGAGTTTTGCCTTCTTCCTTTCCTCTCCCCACTAAGTCTTTTCCCAGATCTATTACATGAGAGAAAAACAACTAACTTGAGTCACAGTTCTCTTAAACACCTTGTGGCAGCAGTAATGAGAGATAATGAACCCCCTTAAAATGTTTCTAGTTAAAGGAAGGAAGAATATCATATCACTTGAGTTGTGTTCTTCAGTTGTTTTTCATGCGTACATCTGATCTTCTGTACCAAGGTACTGGTTTCTTTCTCTGCCTCCCACCGAGCATGTCAATGGAGTGCTGTGTGTAGTGTAAGACCTTAATAAATACCTGTTCAGTTGACAGGAGCAGGATCCAGAGGCTGAGCTGATCTCACAGTATAATGTCAGCTCCTGAATAATTGAGCATGGTCTGTGTGATTAATGTATTTATGTATTCAGCTGGTATTAGCAATATCCTCTCTGCCACTTTCCTGCCTGTGTCTGTCATCTGTCAGTCATGCATTTATAGAAAGACTCTATAATGGGTGCTTGTTAATAAAACAAGAAAGAGAAAGTATATGTTGGAATAAAGGTGTTAGGGAGTTATTGATTTGAAAATATTTAAATAATTCATATAAATGTTCTGCTTCATAGGTATATATATGATGGTCTATCAACAGTTTCTCAGTACTAACAGCTGAGATTTTCAAATGATATGCTCATGAGATGGTAACTTCACCAGTAACCATACCAGCCAGGGCTAGCTTTTGTTGTTGCTGTTGTTGTTATGTTTCTTAGAAATGTAATACACAGCGGGGCGCAGTGGCCCACGCCTGTAATCCCAGCACTTTGGGGAAGCTGAAGTAAGTGGATCACCTGAGGTCAGGAGTTCGAGACCAGCCTGACCAACATGGAGAAACCCCATCTCTACTAAAAATACAAAATTAGCTGGGCATGGTGGCACATATCTGTAATCCCAGTTACTTGGGAGGCTGAGGCAGGAGAATCACTTGAACCAGGGAGGCAGAGGTTGCAGTGAGCCAAGATCATACCATTGCACTACAGCCTGGGCAACAAGAGCAAAACTCTGTCTCAAAAACAAAAACAAAACAAAACAAAACAAAACCCAAAAAACGTCTATATTCAAGGTCATAAATGATGTCTTATTTAATGGAAATACATTGTGAAAAGAAATAAGCAATAATTTCCTGTTAACTAACATAATCCCACCTGGAAGACATCACTAGAAGAAATGATAAGTAACTCTTTTTTAGTTACTAGAAAGAGAGACAAATTCTTTTCTTGGATGACTCTTCTATATTTTTTTGAGCCCAGGAAGTGGAAGCAGAGGTAGAGCCAATTAGGATTATTCAGTTTTTACATGCACACCAATATAGAAAGAATCAATCCTGTTGGTCAGATCCACTTAGATTTAGCTAGATTATGTACAACAATATGTAACAAGATACTCAAGGCAGCACCTTTTAGCAAAAGGGTTTATATGAGAATTACTTGATTTGCACACATTGTGGAGGATAATAAGTAATGTTTATGAAGCAGATACTGTAATCTGTGCTTACATTGTGAGCTTTTTAGACCATATCTAGAAATTTGGCATTTGTCTACTGGCTAGAAGTAGTTAGTCATCCTTAATGGAGCCCATGTTGTTTTGTTGTGCAGTTCTCTGGGGTCCTACTTTATCTTGCTTTGTGAATTGATTCCACAATGTCTTGATCTATTTCTTCTGAAACTCTGGCTGCTGACCTCTAGGGAATTGTGAATCTTGTTGCTAGGAAAATTGTTGAGATTTTAATATTCTCACTGTGGGTTCTTTTGGGTCAAGTCCTTACTGGTACGGCCTTGCTAAATCCACCCTTCTAAGTTTATTGTGGGGGCTGTCCTTGCCTTTGCTGATGTCTTTCTCTACTCCAACCTCAGCTGTCTGCAGTGTCTTCTCTCCATGCACTTGTGAAATAGAAGGGGTAATATTTAATTCTTATGTGAAAGATTTTTTTTTTCAGAGAAAGATTTGCTGGAAATATCATATGGAAGACTAGCTCCTTCAGAAAATATTTGTGACTTACTCTGGTACCTGGGAACAGGGACTCCTAGGTTTCTTTACTTTCACACATTCATAATCATAGCTATATTATGCTACTAGGATCAAAAGACCTTTCACCAATCCTGTAATTTGAGCAATATCTGGCAAGCTACTTAATGTATGAGTTACACTTTCTAATAAGATATATTTTATTCAACCTTGTTCATTCATTCAATTTTAGGGTTACAGTTCTAAAAGCTCTCCCTTTTTGTCACTCCTAGCTCCTTCTGCAATTTCATTATTCAACTCAAGATTGGACCAAGATGGACACCTGAATCAAAGGCACTAAATGCATTCACTGGCTAACAGTCAGATTCTCTTTCTGGGAACTTAAGAGATTCAGAACAATCATTTGGTAGTGACCAGTGGCTGTACATATAGCCACAAAGACTTCATGCTAGTGGTTATGTTGGAACTTTGCTTGGCTTAGCATTGGTCAGATTACAACTCCAATAAAATGACCCAAAGGGTCTGGTACTATGATTGAAACAGTATGCAGTTCATTTCTGCACCAGAAATAGGGAATGAAAAACAGCAGTAAATGTCACCTCACACTTGCTACTATTAGAGAATTTGATGTATTATTTACCTAATTACTGACTTTTCTTCCTTGTGTGTTGACAGTTGTAAGTCGAAAAGGCTAAGTTTATTTGAGTAAGTAACCTGAGTTTCTTTTAGATGCAAGAATCATGTACTCATTTCTAGCAAAATTACAGAGAAGTCGCAAAGTAGGCTAATTTTGCAATACACTTAAAATGAAACTGTACTTGTGGTGGTGACTATACCTAGCGTTATACAGCAATTTTGCTGAGCTCATCTATTGTTCAAGAAAAATGAGCTGCAAGACAATGAAAAAGCACCGGGACTCTTTGGAAGAGCAGAGTGTAGTTGTTTGGAAAAGGAACACCCGGTCAGTTTGGAAGAACATCTTGGGTAAATCACTTTCATTTGACATCTAAATAGTGGTGCTGGCAGTCCTGTTCCTCAGGGCAGAAGGTAAAAGCCTGAGGAATGAAAGGCTTCTATTCCCCTATCCTCACAGTAAATATGCAACATAGGTATTATTATGTCTATTTAACAGACCAGGAAATTAATGCTTAGAGAGATTGTCTCATTATTTATTAGTAAATGGGATGAAAACTCAGGCCTTTTGATTCCAATGAGAGTCTTGAAACTACTTCACTTTGTTAGACTCTGAAAGGTTTCTTATATTTTCCAGTAAAATACAGAACAGAGGATAGATCATCTGTACTTTATTTTTGGATAAATGGGAAAGTATGTAACTGGGTCCCTTAGATATATCCTAAAACAAACAATAACAAGCAAAAATACCATTTCTTGACTAACTTTCTTAATAGCGGATTTCATTATGCTTCCATCAAAAACATTCAGTGAGTCAGTCCCCTAATGGAGGAAGTCTATACTATTTAGATTGGCATTCAAAAATCCTTGGCCTGAGTGGCCTGTGAAATTCTCAATATGGTCCTGTCCTGTCCTGTCTTGTCTTGTCCTCCTTACCTTACCCTAACCTACCCTACCTATCCTACCTACTCTACCCTACCCTACCTACCCATCCCATCCTATCCCACCCCATCCCATCCCATCCCACTTTTCTACATACTTCACTAGAAAACCACTGCATTCGGATCTGTTTTTCTGGTTTTCTCTTTCTATTTCTTTCCACCACCAGCCATCACCACAGCCTCCACTACTGTCTTTGTGAAACATTCTTCATTTGCTTCCTTCTTGCCCAAGCTGGCATGGCTATTCTGTGGCAGAGCTGGTATTTAACTCCAACTTCATCTGATCCCAAATTCTGTTCTTTCTGCGCTGTTTCAGGAGCTCTGCTTTTATTGAAGGATGCTGTTGAATTTTTCTCTTGGATGATAGCTATAGGTTTTGGTTTCCTGTTTTTATTTCCAGCACTTTCTTCTGCTACATTCTGATTTGTTTACTTCCAAGTAGGAGGAACAGTTTCCACCTACTGTCATACCTAGCAGGGAGATTTCCTCAGGTTTTTTAGATGGAGCTTAGAAGTAAAATTACTCTAAATATTAATTTGAGCCATTGGGGTAAGAGTAGTTCTAGTGCAGGAGTCATATAAATGAAAGATATTTGCAAGTCTTATAGAAATAAAAATTTCCTACCTGCCTAAGTTAAAGAAAGTTAAGTTATACAAGCATACTAGTGGCTTTAAATGATGTCTTATGTCAAGAACAACTTTTACTGTTTATGAGATTAGATAAGAAGCACTTGGAGTCAGAAAATATTTGTTTACACTCAAGTTTCTATTTACTTGTGTGATCCTGGAACAATTATCTCTGAGCTTCAATTTCCTGATTTTTAAGGTGGGGATAGTACAGCTAAGTAAGGTTCAATTGAGAATTCATGTGGAGCACATTGTGATTCATAAAACATAATACAAATATAAGGTGTAGTAATTATTATTGCTAGGAGATTTGAGAGAGAATATATGAGTCTGTCTGAATGAATTTTACTTGTATAAAAAGTTTGGCTGATTATCATACCCCTAAGGAATTATTACTGTCAGTTTTGTTTGAACAATTACTGACTGATCAAGGAAAAATTATGAATTAATTTCAATAATACACATTATTATTAGCTTGCCCAAACTAATTTAGAGCATAGAGGACCCTCATGTTCAGAACTCATAACGTTTATTGTTTATAACTGTGGTTCACAAAATTTGACTACACCTCAAAATCATAGAAAAAATTAAAAAGAAATCCTGGATTCCATGCTGAGATACTGTGAATCCATGTTTTTTCTTTTTAAAATACCAGGTGATCCAATTTAATAAACAGATTTGGCATATACCACTAGTATATGCAAATCGTTTGATAGCCAGTGATGCTATTTAACTTGGACATGGTCGTTTTTCATGTTTTAAAAATGTTCTCAGTTACGTTATGAGCTTTGAACCTCCACATAAAGTGGCTTGCACTGAGTATTATTGCTGATGATGTTTACATAGGGAGAAGTACTGGATTGTTCACAGGCCACAAGTGGTGGTTATTTGAAGAGATAATAGCATGTTTTTAATTATTCATGACACATGCTTAGAAAACTTGGAACTTGAAGAAACTGTGGAAATTATCTGGTTCAATTTGTCTTTTTTTTTTTTTTCCTGGATAAGGAAACTTAGGGTGAGAGAAGTTAAAAGACTCCTCTAAGGTGACCATACTAGTCATCCAGGAGTAGAATGCCCTCTTCTTGTCTTTTTCCTTGATTCATGCTAATTGTAGAAGGAATAATTAAAAGGCACAAATAGACAAATCCCTAACCTTAGAAGGACCTTGATCTTCTCTTTTACTAGAATTCTTAATAAGTGGGAAAATGTACAGAGTATTTAAATTTTCTTCTCAGTGGATTGCTATGCAAGTATCTTCAAAATTCAGAAGTGAAGGAAAAATAATCTGAATCAACAGAGTGTTTAGACCCTCATTTTTTTTTTGTTCTCCCATATGTTACTCAGCATGGAAATTACTGCAATATTAAACCCCTCTATAATGTCATTAATGAGACCAATTCCTACTAAAGTGATCAAATTGGGTAATAGATACCTAATAAATAAAATTGGGTATTAGATACACACAGAAGCAAAATAAAATATTAACCTTGCTAAATAAAACAGTTGAGGTTTCATGCATCCATCCATATGTAGGAAGAAATTTCTCTTGTATACATTTTTGATATATAGACTAGTTATGTTTCAGGACTACATTTTCTTCCTAAAATGTGAAATTCCTCTTAGTATAAATGATCTGTTTCTTTATTTGTTATTCTTACCAGACTCTGCATCATTTCAGGCATGAATCATGTCATTTTCATATTTGACCTTCTAGTAACCTACCTCATGGTTGGCTGTCAAGAGATAGTATGTTGATGAGGGAAGAAAATGAAAACCTTGAGACCCAGAGCTAAGCAATATATTTTTTTAACTTTTAGACTATTTTATTTTCAGCGGTCTCCTAATGAAAGTGTTTTTGTACTAAAATGTATTTAGAAATTGGTTTGTTTTTAAAAAAATTATACTAAATTTGATTTGACTTTTGACAATGAAATATATAATGGTCAGGATATGTCAATTGAAAGATAAGAAATTAGATGATTTAAAAGAAGTTACATTGAAACACAGTCTGCAGGCAGGAGGTAGTGCCAAGATGGCTGAGAGGAGACAACACCCAAATGCAGCTCCCAGCAAATTAGACGCAGAGGGTTAGAAGACTTCACAATTCCAAGGGAGGTGTCGGGTTCATTTTGGGGGGACTGGAAGGACTCTGAAAGTAGCCCAAGCAGGGAGCCAAAACAGGGTGAGAGCTGCCCAGGGAGAATGAACCAGGACAGGGTGAGGTGTGTCCCCTCCTGGAACATGCAGCCGGCTGGGAGGGTTGGTGGGGGACTTCACCCCCTCAGTGCTCCAATTCGGATCCTTGGCTTACCTCATCCCTCCAGCAACCCACGGTCCATGAGAGCCCCACCAGACTGAGCAGTGCTGTGGGTTGTCCATGCAAATCTGAGCCAAGGCTCCCACCTGGTGCCGTAAGTTGTCAGCTGGACCAGGGCGGGAGTTTGGACTAGTGCCAGTAGGACCGAACAACCTGTCCCACAGAAAGAGGCAGAGTTGAAAGCAGGGAAACAGGTTGTAAGGCCTGGCAGGCCCAACACCCTACAAAACTCAAACTGAAGCCCATCTGCCAGAGAGTTTGGCAATGAATACACCAGTTTGACCCCAACCAGGAATATCAAACTCAGGGAAGGAGAGAGGCCGTTGGGAAGGTGGGGCTAATTTCACCTGCAAACAAGCCCCAGGGGAAGACCACCCACCAAGCAACCTGACTGAATCTGAGGCAGCCCAGCAGCGCCTCTACAGGCCAAAAAAGATATAGCCCCAACTGCAACAGAAAGGACATCCACTCAGAGATTTCTCCCAAAATCACCAACTTCAAAGATCAAAGGGAGATAAATCCAAGAGGAATGGAAAAAACCAGCACAAAAAGGATGAAACCTTCAAAGACCAGAACACCACTTCCCCTCCCAGGGATCACAACTCCTCACCATCAAGGGAACAAGACAAGACAGAAAATGAGTAATGAATTGACAGAAGCAGGCTTCAGAAGGTGGATAATAACAAACTTCTCTGAGTTAAAGACCATGTTCTAACCCAACGCAACAAAACTAAGAACGTTGAAAAAAGGTTAAACAAAATGCTAACTAGAATAACCAGCTTAGAGAAGAACATAAATGATTTGGAGCTGAAAAACAGCACGAGAACTTCATGAAGCATGCACAAGTTTCAGCCACCTAATCAATCAAGCAGAAGAAAGGATATCAGAGATAGAAGATCAAATCAATGAAATAAAATGAGAAGGCAAGATTAGAGAAAAAAGAGTGAAAAAAAATGAACAAAGCCTCCAAGAACTTTGGGATTATCTGAAAAGGCCTAATCTATGCTTGACCAGCATACTTGAATGTGACAGGAAGAATGAATCCAAGTTGGAAAACACTCTTCAGGATATTACCCAACAGAACTTCCCCAACCTAAAAGGCAGGCCAACATTCAAATTCAGAAAATACAGAGAACACCACAAAGATATTCCTCAAGAAGAGCAAACCCAAGGCATATAATTGTCAGATTCACCAGCGTGGAAATGAAGGAAAAAATTCTAAGGGCAGCCAGAGAGAAAGGTTGGGTTGCCCACAAAGGGAAGCCCATCAGACTCACAGTGGATCTCTCAGCAGAAACTCTTCAAGGTAGAAGGGAGTG
This sequence comes from Plecturocebus donacophilus, assembly GCA_004027715.1. Taxonomy (NCBI): domain Eukaryota; kingdom Metazoa; phylum Chordata; class Mammalia; order Primates; family Pitheciidae; genus Plecturocebus; species Plecturocebus donacophilus. The sequence continues at coordinate 11,068 of PVKP010038466.1, forward strand.
GGGGCTAATATTCAACATCCTTAAAGAAAAGAACTTTCAACCCAGAATTTTGTATCCAGCCAAACAAAGCTTCATAAGTAAAGGAGAAATAAAATCCTTTACGGACAAGCAAATGCTGAGAGATTTCATCGCTACAAGATCTGCCTTACAAGAGCTCCTGAAAGAAGTACTAAACATGGAAAGGAACAACCAATAACAGCCACTACAAAAACCTACCAAATGGTAACTAAACATAGAATGGAACAACCAGTACCAGCTACTCCAAAAACATACCAAATGGTAAAGAGCATCGACACAATGAAGAAACTGCATCAACTCATGGGCAAAACAACCAGCTAGCATCAAAATGGCAGATTCACACATAACAATGTTAACCTTAAAAGTAAATAGGCTAAATGACCCTATCAAAAGACACGGACTGGTAAGTTGGATAAAAAGTCAAAAACCACTGGTATGCTGTATCCAGAAAACT
>PVKP010038467.1:0-20875 GCA_004027715.1 Plecturocebus donacophilus
TTGTTAATTTTCTATCTCGTTGATCTGTCTAATATTGACAGTGTAATGTTAAAGTCGCCTACTATTATTGTGTGGGAGTCTAAGTCTCTTTGTAAGTCACTAAGAACTTGCCCTATGTATCTGGGTGCTCCTGTAATGGGTGCGTATATATTTAGGATCGTTAGCTCTTCTTGTTGCATTGATCCTTTCACCACCATGTAATGTCCCTCTTTGTTTCTCATGGTCTTTGTTGTTTTAAAGTCTGTTTTATCAGAAACTTTTTTGCCTCATTGGGAAGCTTAAAAACTGCTGGTGCTCAGAGCCATACTCAGGAATCTCCAGGGAGAGGTGGGACCAGGAATCCATATTTGTAAATCTCTTCAGGTGATTCCAGTGTGCATCCACATTGGAGAACCACCTCAGACGCTGGATTTCCTGTCACGGGCTCCTATAGCACCTTGCACTTCCCTTCTGAAACATTTCTGCTCTGAGCCCCACAGGGATAAGGAGGCTAATTCATGCCATCAGGACCTGCCACACCATAGGCACCATGGAATGTTTTTGTTTATCTTGTTTGTTTTTTGTAGAAACAGTATCTCTGTTGTCCAGGCTGGCATGCAGTGACAAGATCATAGCTCACTGTATCCTCAAACTCCTGGACTCAAGCCATCCTCCCACCTTAGCCTCCTGAGTAGCTGGGACTACAGGTGCACACCACCATGCCTGGATAATTTTTTTATCTTTTATTTTTGTAGAGATAGGGTCTCACTGTATTGTCCAGGCTGGTCTTAAACTCCTGGGCTCAAGCAATCATTCCACCTTGGCCTCCCAAAGCCAATAGATGTTGACAGAATGAATCATGCTGTGCTTTGATTATAGGGTATATTGGAAGGATTGATTTAAAATTACTAATACCAAAGACTTCCGCATGACATTTTCAAAAATATGATTAGGGCGGTAATATGGCAAATCATAGTAGTATCACCATATTCAGGATGAAGGAAGATGGAACTTTATGCAGAGAGAAGTATAGAAGTACAGGAACAACCCCCAGGGATCTGTGTGTGCGCCATGTGTGTGTGTGTGCGTGTGCGGTACGGGGGAGGGGGAGGTGGGGGCGAGGGGCGGGTAAAGCAGGTGAACTCCAGATCCCCAAATTTTTAAAATCTGAAACTGGACACACTGTTTGCCCTGTTTTTCAGGGCAGACTTAATACCCAGAGATTCTCTTTTTACCATTAGGATTTTTTTTTTTAAGTATTAGCTGATGACTTTGGTTAAGTTCTTATTTGACTTAGAATGTCATTTGGAATTGAGGAATAAAACCCATGAAATGAAAATGTGGATATTAAAATGGAGCAGAAAATGGATTATTTGGTTCTGCCAAAAATTCATCTGTTTAGAGTAAAACTTTTTTTTTTTTTTTTTTTTTTTTGAGACAGAGTGTCACTTTGTCACCCAGGCTGGGGTGCAGTGGCCCAACCTCTGCTCACAGCAACCTCCACCTCCCGGGTTAATGCCATTCTCCTGCCTCAGCCTCCTGAGTAGTTTGGACTACAGGCACCAACCACCATGCCTGGCTAATCTTTGTATTTTTAGTAGAGATGGGGTTTCACCATGTTGGTCAGGCTGGTCTTGAACTCCTGACCTTGTGATCTGCCGAGGCCTCCCAAAGTGCTGGGATTACAGGTGTGAGCCACAGCGTCTGGCCTGTTTAGAGTAAAACTTAATAGGATATTCTTAGGAAAAATTATCCAGGGGAAGACACTCAAAAGTTAGGTATTTTCTTCCCCTTCTTTGCAAATCATCAGCCATCAAGTGTAGTGCCTGGCACTCCATAAATGGATGAAGAAAACTGAGAGGTTAACCTGTGTTCATTTTAGTGCTGTTAAATGGTTTGCTAGTTTGAACTGTTTCTGCTATAATAAAGAATTTAAGACTTAAAGTCCTTTCTTTTCAATGTAGTTCTTCCTGAAGGTGTTTTTGCTTGAAGGGTATGTATGTATGCCCGTGCACTCATGTGGGCCTATGTGCTTATGAATGAACACAATCAATAAATTATTGCTCTTTTTAGCTCTTTGGAAAAATTAATTTTATGCATATATTTCTTAGGTATATTAATTGCCTTTGTTATGTAAAGAAATCCTGTTCATCCATCCATCCATCCATCCATCCAATAGGTCATTTCTTTCAACATTGTATAGCCACATGCCAAGCCCTATGTTAGGCCTGAGAAATAGAACGGTGGACCTGGAGGCATGGTTCTTGTCCTTCTGTTGCTGTGTAGCGGTTTCAGCACTTGCAAAAGTCGTCCATGAGATTCTTTTGCTTCTGGGTTTCACCATGTTGGTCAGGCTGGTCTTGAACTCCAAAAATTTTTATTTTTGAGATGGAGTCTCACTTTGTCACCCAGGCGAAAGTGCAGTGATGTGGTCATAGCTCACTGCAGGCTTGAACTCCAGGGCTCAAATGATCCTTCCACCTCAGCCTCCCAAGCAGTTGGGACTACAGGCGCGTGCCATCATGCCTGGCTAATTTATTTTATTTTATTTTTTGTAGAGACGGAGTTTTGCTGTGTTGCCCAGGCTGGTCACTTCTGGGTTCTTGAGTCATTCCTGACTTGATGTATGAATGTATATTTTATTCTTGACATCAGTTAGCATTTTTCTGCTACTCTTAGATGAACTTTCTAAACAAGCTACCTTCCAACCTTAACAGTACATTCAAAACATAAAGTGGTGATTCTATAGTACCACAAATTAAACGTGCATTCCCCAGAATGTCTCATTGGAGAGAACAAATGATACCCAACATAATTAATAGATTTGAAATATTTATGGTACTTTAGCTTCATTAAAGATAGCAGCTCAAGCAAATTAAAATGAATAGATTCCATCTAGTTTACCTATTGTTATTTTTGAAGTCTGTTACAGAAGAGAAATTATGCAAATGGCTGTCAGGCTATTGCTGCTGCACTCACACTAGGAATGCATTATAATTCCTTTCTTAGAGGAAACGCTTATCTGGAGCAGACCAGGCCCTTGGTTCATTTGCAAGAGCCTGTCCCTTCCTTCAAATGGTCCATTTTGAGCTAATAAATGCTGTCAGGGTTGAGGTGGAGGGGTGGGGTTGCCAGGAAGGAAATGAGGATAAATCACTGGGGCCTAGCAGCTGGAAGGACCTGGGGCAAATCCCTGGTAAAGACAGTCTAGCCCATTCTCCTCTGCTGGGGCATCTGGTATTTTTTCCCCTTGGGCCTGGGCAGGCTGTTGGTCAGCTTCCAGACCACATAGCCTTTAACTCCTTGTTGCAATGGGATCCTGCTGGCCTTTTGTTCTGCCTTTTCCTGCAAAAATCTGCCAAGACAATTTTTCTCAAAGAAAATGTCCTATGTGACTCCACTGTTTAAAAGCCTGGCGTGGCACCCTGTCACCTCTGAGGTAAAATTCCAACCCCCAGGCTGTCTGAAAGCTCTGCCCTCGACTGATTTTGGATACAAATTCAACTTCATCTCTTGATTATAATTCTTCTACTGGAAGCAGGCTGGTCTTTTTAATAATCTGTTTCATTTTAATAACCTGCTCATTTGGTCATTAATTTATTTATCCCACAAATAGATGGGATGATAAGTTCAGTCCAACTGTAGAATTTCATGATTCTACTAGCTGTAATATGAGCAATTATTATGTGCAAATACTGTAGGAAATATAGGAACATAGAACACATTATCCCCATTCTCAAGATTCTTATGACAGTAAGTGGAAACACAAGGCCATTGTTGACCAGTGGCAGTAAGATCGCTGTCCTCTAAACCACCTTCTTCATATTTGCATTCTCTGTGTGCTGTTTCTTGGCTCTGGATTTCTCTCCTGCCTCATCTACACTAATCCTTTTCACTTCTTCATTCAAAACCGTACCTAGACTCAAGTCTTGGTCCTGGGTTGAACTGACTCTTCAGAATTGAGGGATATAACGAATCCAGTGTTATTTGGCTCTTGCTGCCCACTGCTTCAGCTATTTCACATAGGCCTATGTGTCATGTCAGCTGACCAGAAAAGAAGCTTCCTGGGAACCCTACCTTCCTGTTCCTCACTTCCCCTCTCTCCTCCTTTTTTGAGACAGAGTCTCACTCTGTTGCCCAGGCTGGAGTGCAGTGGTGTGATCTCAGCTCACTGCAACCTCTGTCTCACAGGTTCAAACAATTCTCCTGCCTCAGCCTCCCGCTGGTAGCTGGGAATGCAGGCATGTGCCACCATGCCCTGCTAATTTTTCCATTTTTAGTAGAGCCAGGATTTCTCTGTGTTAGCCAGTCTAGTCTTGAACTCCTGACCTCAGGTGATCCACCCGCCTCAGCCTCCCAAAGTGCTGGGATTACAGGCACGAGCCACCACACCCGGCCCCCCTCTTTTCTCTTAACCTACTGTTTTGTACATAGCCCAGGGCATGCTGCTGAATGCTGTTCAATAATCACTGTTTTTTTTTTTTTTTTCTTGGTAGTTCAGATCAGAAACATGGTGTTTCCTCTGGTACATCTGCAGTTCACAAAAGTGACCCCGACTACATGCTTTGACTCACAAAAAGATGATTAGTTTTGATTGCGCAGCATTTGGAATGAAGGAATTTAATCTGGAATGAAGGAACTTTAAAAGGTTGGGAGAATATGAAATTGGAATGGTTAAATGACATGCAAACGAGATCTATGAGAATGGTTTTGATTCTGCTCTGTGTCCTGCTAAAAGACACTAAATAGATCAGGCTCACTACCAATTAGCATCATCTTAATCTTGCCTAATAGTGAAGCAAAGTCACCAAGGATTTGGTGGATTTATCAGCTCCTCCCACAATAGTCATCTGAGGCTAACACCTCTTGGAACCTAGGTCGAAAGAAAGTCCTTTGGTAACAATGTGTCATACATTCTAGTCATCAAAGACACCATTTTCTGGGCTTGAAGTGTTCTGCTGGTTTTGGAAGGAATGAGAATCCAATCTCTCATAAGCCGGATTCAGAAAATAGGTCATCGATGTGAGTTGCAGTTATTTTCCTTCCAGCTTTCTTCTGTGCTTGCTTTAGATTGCTTTTCTGTAAAGGGCAGATGCAGCTGCCCTGGCTGGTGGGCATTCGAGGGGGATGACAGCCACTCTGGCCTCGGGCCACTGTCTGACATTGCCCAGATTCCTGGGTCCTCTCAGTTAGCATCTGCCTTTTGTCTGTGTGGTTAAATTCCTATTGAAATACCCTCGAGTATTACTTTACACACACACACACACACACACACACACACACACACACACAGCATAGTTCATAGTCACTTGATTTGCCACCTGCAGTTTATAATAGAACGGACCTGTGGGGTTATAAACCACTTTATTTCTGCACAGAATTTCTCAGCTTGAGGCCAAATTGAAGGGCATTAGTCATGAGTAATTTGCAGTTATTTTTAATGTTTTTCACTCAGAGAGGTTTAAGGCAGCTAAAGTTAAGATAAATTTCCTCATGCTTTGGTGGGGAAATGAAAAATCTGATCATTTAGTTAATCATTTGTAAGAGCTGTGGGTATGTATTGTTCCTTAGTGACTGAAATATCATGACAGATTTGTGAATTTGGTAACATGACAATGTAAACAATAGTAGATAAATTCCATTGTGCCACGATCCTTTTTTCCGCTTAATATTTTTGTATGTTCAAGGTTTAAAATCCATAGAACATTGGAGAAGGGAACTTGGAAATCAACCTAGAGATCAGTGGATTTCTCAACCGAGCTCTGTCAAATGCCAGTCCTGAGTCTCTTCCCTGGAGGTTCAGTGTCAGCAGTTCTGGGTTTGAACAAGCACAGAGAAGGGTGCCTGGAACAAACTTTAAGAAACAGCGATTAGTTAAATCATCTCACTTTTAGGAGAAGGAAACCGAGGCACAAAGAGGTGAAGAGACTTCCGAGATTTGCCAGAGGCGCAGGAAATCGAGCCTGTCACGCAAGCGTAGGTCTACAGGCTTCCGGCTCAGGGTATTCCTGTCCAGCCCCGAGAAACCTCGGGTTTCTCCTGCGCTACAGTTAGCCTGGCGCAGCGCTGCATCAGCCCCCTCAGAAGCAGCGGGGACCTGGTCCTTTATCAGTCTTGGAACGTAAGGAGGGTGACCTCCATGTTAGGACTGTGGCTTCCTCCTGGTTTCATTGTCTTCTTCGTTGGAGGGGGATCTTGAAGTGTCACTCCCTGTCCCCTCGCCCCAACAGGGTGACCCTCTACACAAAAGGAGGTCTAGGGCAGGACTGGCCTGGTGAAAAGCAACAAGCCCCTTGTTTGCTTGCTTCTCGGCCGCGGCGGACGCCACAGGAAGCCCCTCCCCTCTGTGCAGAGGTCCTTCACAGCCCGACCCCATCCTCAGGCGGGGCCTCCCACTTGCAACTTGGTATTCCTGATGGGGACTACTAACCAGACCCACCCAGGCCACACACTCAGCCTCACCCTCTCGGATCCACAATAAACAAGATGGTTCCAGAAGTTTCCACTGAGGGCGAGAAAGAGTTCTGCAGGAATGGAGCGGGGGCGTAGTCCTGGTCGGGGGAACGGCAAGCGTAATGGCCCAGCCAGAATTGGCTGGGTGTGTCGCAGCGACAGGGGAGCCCAAGGAAGCGAGGGAAGAGGAGGAAGTCAGGGAGGGAGAAAGCGGCCAGGCCTGAAGGGCCTCGCGGGCCATGGTGGGAGAAGGTTGGATCCTACACTTTCATAGCATTTTCAGAAAGATCCCTCTGGTAGCTGTGTGGAGAACACACTGTTGGGGGAAGGGATAGGAACCGCAGCTGGAGACAGAAATAGGCGATCGTGGTTGTGGTCCAGGTGGGAGACGTGGGTGGCTTGGAGCCGGCGATGGGTGGTGAGGCTGCCACGTAGGTGACTGTGGGTGACCCCGGGCCAGGCCTCGCTGCACAGGAAAGCAGCCTGACGTCCAGCCCAGCTCTGCTGGCCCAGCCGGGCACCTTCCAGGGGCCGTGTCAGGAATATGCTTTTAGGCTAGCGCTGGCAGGACTTATTGTCCACAAGAAGTGTCAGTTAATTAGTTAGGTATTTGTGAGATAATTTGGAACTTGTTAGAGTTAAGAAATCTTGGCCAGGCGTGGTGGCTCATGCCTGTAATCCCAGCACTGTGGAAGGCCAAGGTGACAGGATCCAGGGAGCCCAGGAGTCTGAGACCAGCCTGGGCAACATAGTGAGACCCCGTTTCTACAAATAATAAAAAATTAGCCAGTAGTGGTGGGACATCCTGTAGTCCAGGCTACTCTGGAGGCTAAGGTGGGAGAGTCGCTTGAACCCAGGAGGCGGAGGTTGCAGTGAGCCGAGATCGCACTACTGCACTCCAGTCTGCCTGACAGAGTGAGACTCTGTCTATAAAAAAAAAAAAAAAAAAAAAAAGAAAAAAATTAAGAAGTCTTGTAAATTTGAAAGATTTCCTTTTCATTTTTATGTAGCCTTCCATGAGTAAATCATGTGATTTTCCATTTTGATCTGTGATATAGGTGGGTAACTTTTCACCCTGGAGTGCAAGATTCCACCACGGAAGAATAGAATTATTTTTCTAAGTAAAAGCAGAGATTTTACAGAATGTCTTCTACTTATTAACACTTTTTCAGTTATTCATAGTTTTGGTAACGTTTGGTCACTTACACAAAGGAAATCTATTTTTAGGCAGCTAAATGAGACTTTTTCATCTACAGAAGTAGTTTTGCAAAAGTTAGAGGCCAAAGTGACACATGGCTTTATCACCAGCCCCAAAAGATTATGACTGTTATCTGATTGTTCTATAAGCCTTGAAAAAAAATGTTCGACTCATACTTGTTTATCTTTCTTCAGCAGCTCAGAGCCATTCTCCAGGCTGAGTGAGGTGTGCTGGCCTGGCTACCCCTTGAGGTGCAGTTCTGTGGACAGGGTTGACCTTGCTGCCCAAGTAATGTTTAGGAACCCTTGCTTCTGGTTCACAGACAGCATGGTTCACATCCTGGCCATTCTCTCCACAGCCTAACCTGAAGTGATTGCTCTCCTCACCACACCTCTCAAGACAAAATTCCAGACCTTTCCTTGACCCTCCTCCTCCTTACCTGCTCAGGGGCATTTAGCCCACATATTAGCCCAGCTTCTTCTTAAAATTCACCATGCCCCATCTACTCTCTCTGTTTGCTCGCTACCTCCCTGTCAGCGCCTCCTCTAGCTCCTTTTCCATCTGCCTACACCCTCAACACCCCCTAAATATAAAGATTGTAAATGATTCTGTCCTTGCCCCTCCCACCACGTCCCCACCTGTGCCTTGAGAACCTGCTGGATTATGAGTCCATGTGCCCTCTACATGACTCTCCAACTAGTCTTCCCGTCACAAACTCTCTCCTAAGCTCCATTTCTGCTTTCTTATTACTTAATGGACATCTTCTCCATTTTCCACTGGAACATCCAACCCAGCAGGTCCCAAACTGAACTCAGAGTCTCCCCACAGAACTGCATCTTCTCCAGGTCTCCCCATTTCTGCCAGCAGTCTCCTGGTCATCCAGACTCAAAATTTTACCATCAATTTTGATTCTGCTTTTTATTTTGATTTCTACATCCTATGTTTTGCCCCGCCTCTATTGATCTTACTACCATTAATTTTCTCCCAGATATCCCTGTCTCTCTCTTACTAAGATTCTGCCTTAGTCCAAACCCTCATAACTCTAACCCAAATCCACAGAAGCCTGCTTAATTTATTGTGTGCTTGGTATGAACCAGGAGTAGGTCCAAGAAGTTTGTGAATTTACATGTTTATTTCAATCAATCTATAAAATAATCCCATAGAAAGGATATTATCCATATTTTACAGAGGAAATAACAGGCACAGAGAGATTACGTGGTTTGCCTATAGAATAAGGTTTGAATGCGTAGCAGAGTATTCAGGACTCCAAGGTTCAATCCCAGGTTTATTTTTCAATGTTTAACCAATGTTTATTGAGCATTCGCTGTATGTCTCTGACTTAACGGTGCTTACAAACTCTATGGATGAAACAGTGCTAAGTAAACAGATACATAAATAGTATTTATAGCAACTAGTGCTGAAGGGAAAGAAACAGGATAATATCAGAAAGAATAATAGCGGAAGCTACACAAGGTGGTTTTAGCTCATCTCTACAGTGTTTCTCAAAGTGGTGGTGGTGGGGGTGGTGGAGGAGCAGAGTGGGAAACAACTGCTTTAGAATTATTTGAGGGTCCATGATACAAATATGGATTCCTCTACCCACTATCAAATCGTTAATGCATGCGGGGCTTAATAGGTACAGCAAACCACCTTAACACACGTTTACCTATGTAACAAACCTGTATATCCTGCATATGTATCTCGGAACTTAAATTTTAAAAAAAGAAGAGAGTGCATAATCAGTGGAACCCTAAAGGAAAGGTCCCTTCTAGTGGGAAAATTAGGAAAGGGCTCCTAGAAGACTTTCGAGCTGTACTTGAACAGGCCCTGTCTGGCAGTATCCAGATAGGTGGTTTGTGAGGAAGCCAGTTCCTAGTCTTACGTCTTTACCATTGCTGTCGTTTGAATGCCCTCTCCAAAAATCATGCTGAAATTTAATTACCATTGTGATAAGAAATGGGACCTTTGAGAGGTGACTAGATCATGAGGGCTGTGCCCTTATGAATGGATTAATGCCGTTACTGTGGGAGAGCGCTCCTAGTAAAAGGATAAGTTCAGTCTCCTTTTTCTGCCTCTTGAGCGCTCATTCTCTTGCCCTCTCTCACTATGTGAGACCTTCTAACCATGTTATGATGCAGCAAAAAGGCCCTCACCAGATATGGCCCCTTGATCTTGGACCTCCCAGCTTCCAGAACCATGAGCCAAATAAACTTCTATTGTTTATAAATGATGCAGTCTGTGGTATTCTGTTATAGCAGCAGAAAATGGACTAACACAACTATTATATGATGCACTTGCTTATGTGTTGGGTTTGGAATTCTTCTCTAATTTGTTCATGCTGGTATAGTATGTGTTTTCTTATTCTGTGTATCTCTGGGTGTTTATTATATTTAATATTTGTACAGATTTCCTCTGAAATTTCACAGTTCAGGTTTCTGGTTTCTTTCTAAAAATCTGTTCTCTAGATTTGTAAGCATTCTTCTATCTAAAAAATATTCTGAATAGCATACTCAACAATGGAAGTCATCATGAATTCTCTAATGAGTCTAAAATGTTGCTTGGCAAGTTTCTATTTAAATCATGCTTGCTAGGCTTGGCTAACTGCAGACATTCACAGGGTACGTGCTGCAGAGTGCTTTACTTTCAACAAGGTAAGGCTGTACCTCCGTTAGGGACTAATTCAGGGTATTCAACAGGGGATCAGACTAGGCCCATTTGGGGTTGTTAAGGAACTAAAACTAGCTCAGGAGAAACTCAGATCAGCTCCTGAAAAGCAGGGGGTGCTTAGAAGAATGCAGTAGGAAATTTCATGGAATACAAGGACAGACGACAACACTTAGAAGGCCTCAGAGGGCTGAGATGTCGAATTCGTAGTGATCCCACTCACTGATCCTCTTTGTCTCTCTCAAACACGGTCCTTTCAGTTTCTTGCTTCTCTGTTTTCCTTTTCTTCTCAGGATGAGCTTCTACTGTTTCATATGGTTTCTGCTCTCCTGTGACTTTGGCACACATCTGGGTCATAATAGTCTCCTCTGTAGAGATGTCTTATATATATATATTTAAGGATTTATTTTTAAAATAGCATAACATGCACTAGCAAAAACCATGACTAAAAATGTATAATAATTTTAAAAAGCATATCAATTTCTCTGTTTTCCAAACTCTCTGATTTTTAGTACCTCTCTCTAAAGTTTAAGAGTTTTCTGTGGAGCCTTCTGGAAAAATATATATGAGGATATACACATACATAGAGTGATACATACACACAAATATATACATACACCAACTAGAAATGCAAATATTCTTTTTATTTACACAAAAGTTGTCATCCCTATACACTATTCAACACTTTAAAAACAGATCTGAATTGTATATTTGGCATTCTTTCTACATTACTTGGCACAAAATTTACCTTTTTTCTTTTTAGTGGTTACATGTGGCTCGATTGTATTTAATTTTATGTAACTATTATGATTTATTAGATAATCTCGCTATGATGATGGGCTTCTAGGTTGTATCTGGTTTTCTATGGGAAATAATGCTAAACTGAACAGTCTTGTATGTCTATCTACTACAAGTTTAGTAGAGTTTTAGCTTTTACATTTGTTTAATGATTAAAGTTAATATTTATATGTGGTATAAGGATGAAAATTCTTTTCTTTTTGCATATTGCTCTACAATTATTTCAGCATTGTTGAAAGTTTTACTTTCTAGTATGTAGAAATACAATTGAATTTAAAGTACTGACCTTGTATCCTGTAATTTTGATAAATTCACTAATTAGTTCTTGTAATGTTTTTATAAATTCCATCAGATTTTTAAATAGATAATCATGTCATCTGCAAACTAAGCCCATTTTACTTCTTCCTCTTTAATCTGGACTTCTAAATTTTCTTTTTCCTGCCTTATTATTCTGGCTTCACCACAGTATTCAATATAAGTGATGAGAACAGACATCCTTGCCTTGTTTCTGATCTTAAGATGAAAGCATTTAGTTTTCCACCGTTAAGTGTGGTGTTAACTCTAGGTTTATTCCTAGATCCCTGTATCAGATGAAGAAGTTCCTTTCACTTTCTAGGCTGTTGAAAGGTTTTTTTTGTTGTTTGTTTTTAAATTTTGAATATATGTTGAATTTTTTTCCAAATGCTTTTCTTGCATAGATTGAGATGATCAAATGGTTTTTCTTTTATGATGTGGTAATATGAATGTAAGTGTGCTTTTTTGATTATATATGTGAACTAAATGCCTCTCAGTAGAATTACAGAGACAAAGGGTATAAGCATTTGGTAGATTTTGACTAATTCCTCAGAAACATTGTTTACACTTTCACTCATGTTGTCTCAGAGTGCTTATTTCTCCAGATGCTTCTTAACACTATTACAAAACTTAAAAATCTTGACGGTATGATAGGAGACAAATGGTATTTCATTATTTTGCACTTTAAAATTTGTTAGTGAAAAATTTCATTATTTTGCACTTTAAAATTTGTTAGTGAAATTTAGCATCTTTTATATTACACGTTTGAATTTTTTTCTGTTGGGTTGTTTCTTTTCTTATTGTATATACTCTTGATACAATGAGAAAATTAGCTTCTGATACAAACCTTTTCTAGTTATTTTTTGAAAAAATATTAGTACTTAAAACAATTCTTTTGGTTTTAGAGAAGTTTTTACTTGTATGCAATTATGTTTATCAATTTTTTCCTTATGGATTTTGTTTTCTATTCTACTTGAAAATATTTTTTGCCTACACCAAGACTATAATGTATTTACCTATTTTTTTTAAAAAAAAATTTGAACCACTATACTCTATTTTGGAGAAAGAAATGAGGTAACAATCTGGCTTAACTTTTTTTCTAAACAGCCAGCAAGTTAAGCCAGCATTATTTATTGAACAGTATTATTTAGTCCATCTTTTGCCTATTTGTTTGAAACATGATTTTTATCATAAACTCTATGCTTTCTGTATTTGAGTCTACTTTTGAGTTCTAACTATCTGACTACTTGTATCTACCTCTGTGGTATAATGTTTTAATTACTGTAGCAGTACAACATGTTTTAGTGTCTGATCAGATTATGTTCTCAATTATTCTTTTTAAAAATTTTCACGTTTTCATTTGTTTAATTTTCTTTTTGTCTTTTTTTTCTTTTCTTTTTTTCTTTTTTTTTCTTTTTGATACTGAGTGTCACTCTGTTGCCCAGGCTGGAGTGCAGTGGCGTGATCTTGGCTCACTACAACCTCCGCGTCCCAGGTTCATGTTATTCTCCTGCCTCAGCCTCCTGAGTAGCTGGGATTATAGGCACCTGCCACCACGCCCAGCTAAGTTTTCTATTTTTAGTAGAGATGAAGTTTCACTATGTTGGCCAGATGATCAAACTCCTGACCTCAAGTGGTCTGTCTGCCTTGGCCTCCCAAAGTGCTGAAATTACAGGTGTGAGCCACTGTACCCAGCCCTCATGTGTTTAATTTTCTAATGAAGTTTAAAATCATTTTGTCAAATTGTTTTGAAAAACTTATAACAGTCAGGTGCAGTGGCTTACAAAGTGCTATAATCCTAGCACTTTGGGAGGCCAAGGCAGGTGGATTGCCTGAGCTGAGGAGTTCAAGACCAGCCTGGTTAACATGATGAAACCCTTCTTTACTAAAATACAAAAAAAAATAGCTGGGTGTGGTGGCATGCACCTGTAATCCCAGTTACTTGAGAGGTTGAGGCAGGAGAATTGCTTGAACCTGGTAGGTGGAGGATGCAGTGAGCCTAGATCATGCTATTGCACACCAGCCTGGACGACGGAATGAGACTCTGTCTCAAAAAAACAAAAAAACAAAAACAACATTTACTTTCAGACTAAATTTAGGAAGAATTGACATCTTCACAGTAACGTTTTCTATCCAAGAATAAGGTATATGGTTTTGCATTTTTAAAATCTCTTTTCATTTAATTCATTCACTTAAGATTTTACTTTTATATATTCTGCTCTGTTCTTGTTAGATTTAGCTTTGGGCATTTTACTCTCTTTAATTCCTATTAAAGTGGTATTTTCTTTCTGGCTGATTAGTTTTTACATATAGAAAAATATATTTTGAAATGTTTGATTTCTTTATACTCAGCTCCTCAATGAATTAACTTAATAGTTTTTCGTTGTTAAACTTTGATTTTCCAAGAATCAATTATTCCACTATTTATTTTCACCATCCTCATAGTGTTTTCTTTTTTTGTCTAATTGCAGTGGCTAATACTTCAAAACAATGCAAAATTATATAGTGATTATAAGAGATACTTATCTTTTTTAAAATTTTATTAGCAATGGTTGTAGAAATCCACTATTAACTCAGATGTTGATGTTTGGTTTGAGAGATATATTTCTGTGCTTTTAAATGCTAGAAAGGAATGAACCCATTTGAATTTTTCTAATGGTCTGAAAATTAAAACAGATATTGAAACTTACCACATTTATTTTGGATATCTATTTTTGATGTTGTTTTATACTTTGATATATTAATGGGAAAATCAGAGTAATATATTCACTAATGTTGCAATATCTTTGCTAAATTCTATTGGCTGATTTTTTTTCTATGGCTTTATGTTTGATTTTTAGTTTTTGTGGGTACGTAGGTATACATATTTATGGGGTACATGAGATTTTGATACAGTTATATGAGATCTTGATGCAAATTTTGATATTATAATGTAAAATAATCACATCAGGGTAGATGGGGTATCCATCACCTCAAGTATTTATCTTTTTTTAATATTACAAACATTCTAATTATACTTTTAGTGATTTTTAAATGTACAATAAATTATTGTTGATTGTAGTCATCCTGTTGTGCTATCAAATACCAGATCATATTCGTTTTATTTTTTTGTATCCATTAACCATCCCTATTCCACACCACCACTACCCTTCCCAGTCCCTGGTACCTATCCTTTTACTCTGTCTCCATGAGTTCAATTGTTTTAATTTTTAGCTTTCACGAATAAGTGAGAACATACAAAGTTTGTCTTTTTGTGTCTGGTGGTTCCATCCATGTTGTTGCAAATGACAGGATTTCATTCTTTTTATGGCTGAATAATATTCCGTTGTATACATGAACCAGATTTTCTTTATCCATTTACCTGTTGGTGGACACTGAGGTTGCTTCCAAATCTTGGCTCTTGTGAACAGTGCTACAGTAAACGTGGGAGTGCAGATAGTTCTTCAGTATACTGATAGCTTTCCTTTGGGGTATACCTAGCAGTGGGATTACCGAAACCTGTGGTAGTTTTATTTTTAGTTTTTTTTGAGGAACCTCCATACTGTTCTCCATTGTGATTGTGCTAATTTATATTCCTTTATGTTGCTTCTATTCCCAGTTATTTGAGGATTTTTATCATGAAGGGATGTCGAATTTTATCAACTGCTTTTTCAGCATGCATTGAAATGATCCTATGATTTTTGTCCTTCATTCTGTTTATATGATATATCACATTGATTGATTTGCATATGTTGAACCATCCTTGCATTTCCAGGATAAATCCTACTTGGTCAGGATGAATAATCTTTTTAACGTATTGTTGAATTTCGTTTGCTAATATTTTGTTGAGTTTTGCTTCTATGTTCATCAGGAATATTAGCCTGTAGTTTTCCTTTTTTGATGTGTCTTTGTGGGGTTTTGGTATCAGGGTAATAGTGGTCTCATAAAATGAGTTTGGAAGTATTCCCTTCTCCTATGTTTTTCAGAATAGCTTGAGGAGGATTGGCATTAGTTCTTTGAATATTTGGTAAAATTCAGCAGTGAAGCCGTCAGGTTCCAGGATTTTCTTTGTTGGGAGACTTTTTATGGCTTTGATCTCATTACCTGTTATTTGTCTATTTAGGTTTTGGATTTCTTCATGGTTCTATCTTGTAGGTCATATATGTGTAGGAACTTACCCATTTCCTCTAGATTTTTCCAATTTATTGATATATAGTTACTCATAGTAGCCACTAATGGTCATTTGAATTTCTTTGGTATCAATCGTAATGTCTCCTTTTCATCTCTGATTTTACTTATTTGAGTCTTCTTTTTTTTAGAGTCTGGCTAAAGGTTTGTCAATTTTATTTATCTTTTCAAAAAACAAACTTTTTGTTTCCTTGACTTTTTCTTTTTTCCTTTCAATTTTATTTCTTTCTCCTCTGATCTTTATATTTCTTTTCTTCTAGTAATTTTGGTTTTGGTTTGCTCTTGCTTTTTTAGTTCTGTTTTTTTTTTTTTTTGGAGATGGAGTCTTGCTCTGTCTCCCAGCCTGTAGTGCAGTGGCACAATCTCGGCCCACTGTAACCTCCGCCTCCCGGGTTCAAGTGATTCTCCTCTCTCAGCCTCCCAAGTAGCTGGTATTACAGGTGTATGCCATCACACCTGGCTAATTTTTGTATTTTAATAGAGATGGGGTTTCACCAAGTTAGCCAGGCTGGTCTCAAACTCTTGACCTCAAGCGATCTGCCTGCTTTGGCCTGCCAAAGTTCTGGTATTACAGGTGTGAGCCACTGTCCCCTGCCACTTTTCTAGTTCTTGAAGATGTATCATTAAGTTGTTTAGTTGAAGTTTTTCTACTTTTTTGATGTAGGCACTTATAGTTATAACCTTTCCTCTTAGTACTGCTTTCACAGTATCCCATAGGTTTTGGTATGTAGTGTTTCTGTTATCATTTGTTACAATAAATTTTTTAAGTTTCCTTCTTAATTTCTTCATTGACCTACTGGTCATTCAGAAACATATTGTTTAATTTCCAAGTGTTTGTACAGTTTAAAAAATTCCTATTGTTAGTGATTTTTAGTTTTAATTCATCATGGTTGGAGAAGGTACTTGATGTAATTTTAATTCTTTTGAATTCTTTAAGACTGATTTGGTGGCCTAACATATGATCTACCCTTGAGAATGATCCATATGCTGGGGAAAATGTGTATTCTGCAGACATTGCACGAAATGTTCTGTAACTGCCTGTTAGGCCTATTTGGTCTGTAGTGCAGATGAAGTCTAGTGTTTCTTTGTTGGTTTTCTGTCTGGATGATCTGTTCAATGCTTAAAGTGAAGTGTTGAAATCTCTAGCTATTAATTTACTAGAGCCTCTCTTTCTTTTTAGCTTTACTATTTGTTCTACATATCAGAGTGCTTGAATGTCAGGTGCATATATTTACATTTGTTATATCCACTTCCTGAATTAACCTTTGATATTATATAATGACCTTCTTTGTCTCTTCATAGTTTTTGTTTTAAAATCTATTTTGTCTAGTATAAGTACAGCTACTCTTGGTCTTTTTTGGCTTCCATTTGCATGGAACATCTTTTTTCCCATTGAAGTAGAAACCAAAAGTAGTTTATTTTTAGTCTCTGTGTGCCTTGATAAGTGAAGTAGGGTTCTTGTAGGCACAGATCATTAGGTTATTTTTAAAAATCTATTCAGCCACTCTGTCTTTTGATTGGAGAGTTTAGTTCATTTATATTCAATATTATTATTGATAAGGACTTAATCCTGCAATTTTGTCATTTTTTGCATTTTCTGATTTTTTGTGGTTATCTCTTTCCTTTTTTTCTTCTTTTTCTCTGGTGGTATGTTTTGATTACTTTTTATTTTTTGTGTATCATGTTTTTCGATTTGTGATTTACCATGAGGCTTGCAAATAATATCTTATAATCCATTATTTTATTAGTAAACTGATAACAGTGATCTCATAAGCAAACAGGCAAAGAGAAATTAATGAAAACTCTACACTTTAACTTCATCTCCCTGCTTTTTGTTGTTGTTTCTATGTATATCTAATTGTACTAAGTCTTGAAAAGTTGTAGTTTTAATTTTTGATCCATTCACCTTTTAGTCTTTCTACACAAAATATGAGTAGTTTACACACCACAATTACAGTGTTATAATATTCTGTGTTTTTCTGTGTGCTTACTATTATCAGTGAGTTTTGTACCTTCAGGTAATTTTTTTCTTGCTTATTGACATCCGTTTTTTCAGATTGAAGAACTCCTTTTAGCATTTCTTGTAGGTCTGTTCTGGTGCTAACCAATTCCTTCAGCTTTGTCTGGGAAAGTCTTCATTTTTCTTTCCTGTTTGAAGGATATTTTGGATAGATATACTATTCTAGGATGAAAGTTTTTTTTCCTTCAGCACTTTAAATAATGTCATGTCACTCTCTTCTCCTCAGTAAGGTTTCTACTGAGGAGTCTGCTGCCAGATGTACTGAAGCTCCTTTGTATGTTATTTGTTTCATTTCTCCTGCTACTTGTAGAATCCCTTCTTTATTTTTTACCTTTTGCAGTTTGATTACTAAATGTCTTGAGGTAGTTTTCTTTGGGTTAAATCTGCTTGGTGTTCTATAATATTCTTGTACTTGAATATTGATATCTTCCTCTAGGTTTAGGAAGTTCTCTCTTACTATCCCTTTGATTAAACTTTCTATCACATCTCTCTTTCTACCTTTTCTTTAAGGCCAATAACTTGTAGATTTGTCCTTTTGAAGCTGCTTTCTAGATCATATAGGCGTGCTATCTTGTTTTTTGTTTTTCATTAATTTTTCTTTTGCCTACTCTAACTTGATGTTTTCAAATAGCCTGTCTTCAAGCTCACTAATTCTTTCTTCTGCTTGATCAATTCTGCTGTTAAGAGACTCTGATGAATTCTTTAGTATGTCAATTGAATGTTTCCATGCCAGAATGTCTGCTTGATTGTTCTAAATTATTTCAATCTCCATTAAATTTATCTGATATGATTCTGAATTCCTTCTTTGTATTATCTTGAATTTTGTTGAGTTTCCTCAATACAGCTCTTTTGAATTCTCTGTCTGAAAGTTCACATATCTCTGTCTCCCCAGGATTGGTCCCTGGTACCTTATTTAGTTTGTTTGATTAGGTTATATTTTCCTGGATGGTCTTGTTATTTATGGATGTTTGTTGGTGGCTAGGTATTAAAGAATTAGGTATTTATTGCAGTTTTCACAGTCTGGGCTTGTTTGTATTTGTCGTTTTTGGGAAGGCTTTCCAGGTATTCAAAGGGACTTGGGTGTTGTGATCTAAGTTTTTGGTCACAACAGCCATATCTTCATCAGGGGACACTTTAAGCCCTGTAACACTGTGGTTCTTGCAGACTCATATAGATACCACCTTGGTGGTCTTAGATAAGATCTGGAAGAATTCTCTGGATTGCCAGATTCTTGTTCTCTACCCTTACTTTCTCCCAAACAGAGTCTCAGTCTCTCTCTCTCTCGCTCTCTCGCTCTCTCTCTCTCCCTCTCTCTCTCTCCCCCTCTCTCCCTCTCCTCTCTCTCCTCTCTCTCCTCTCTCTCTCGTGAGCTGCCTAGAGCTGGTAGAGGGGTGACATAAGTACCCCTATGGCCACCACCACTGGACTATGCAGAGTCAGCCTAAAGACAGCACAGTACTGGGTCTTACCCAAGGCCCACAGTAACCACTGCCTGGCTACTGCCTATGTTCACTCAAGGCCCTAGGGCTTTACAGTCAGCAGGTGAAGCCAGTCAGGCTTGTGTTCTCCCCTTTAGGGCAGCAACTTCCCCCTGGTCCTGAGTGGGCTCAGTGATGCTGTCTGGAAGCCAGAGCCTGAGTCAGAAACCTCAGGGATGTACTTGGTGCTCTATTATACTGAGGCTGAGCTGGCACCCAGGCCACAAGACAGTCCTTCCCACTCTTCCCTCCCTTTTTATAGCAGAGGAATCTCCCTTGGCCACCACTGCCCAGGCCACAGCAAGAACTGCCTGGCTACAGCCAATGTTCATTCAAGGTCCAAATGCTCTTCAGTCAGCTTATGATAATGCTGCCAGGCCTGGGACTCTCCCTTCAGGATAGTAAGCTCCCCTCAGGCCCAGGACAGGTCCAGAAATGCCATCCAAGAGCCAAGGCCTAGAACTGAGGACCCCAAGATCCCTCTTGGTGCTCTACCATACTGGAGCTGAGCTACTGCCTAAGCTGCAAGACAAAGTCTCCTTTACTCTTTTCTCTGCTTTTCCCAAGTAGAAGGAGTCCCTCCCCATTGCCACCACAATTAGGAACATTCTGGGTCACACCTGAGGCCAGCATGTCTTTGAATCTTACCCAAGGCTCACTGCAAGTACTGCCTGGGTACCCCTGCTGAATATTCAGGGCCAAAGTGCTCTTTAATTAGCAAGTGATGAATCCTATCAGGACTGGGTCCTTCCCTTTAAGGCAGCAGATTTCCTTCTGGCCCAGGGTGTGTCTAGAAATGTCATAGAGGAGATAGGGCCTCAGGACTCTTCCTGGTGCCCTGTCCTACTGTGGCTGAGCTGGTATCCAAGTTGTAAGACAAAGTCCTCTTTCCTCTTCCCTCTCCTGTCCTCAAGCAGAAGGAAAGTCCCTTGTGGAGCTGTGAGCTGCACTGCCTGGGGTTGGAAGAGGGGTGGCACACTTTCTTGGCCCTGGCTGATGTGTTACTAGGTTGAATACCCCCCAAGTCCACTGGTTTTGAGCTCAACACAGCATCAGGACTTGCCCAGGAATTGCAGTCTTTGTGGCCTAGACTGCCTTTCAGATTTCTTCAGAACCCCAGAGCACTTTAGTTCATGGTGGTGAGGCTTGCCAGAGGACAAGTTTCTATCACTGGGAGGTGCAATTTCCCCCTGGCTAGGTTGTTCTAAATGTGCCCTACGTGGGTGCTGGCTGAGTTCTGCCTGGTGTTACTTTCCACTGTGACAGAGCAGCACTGAGTTCCAATGCAATTTCCCTAATCACTGCGCTCTCCCTCTCTCAAGTGCACAGATTCTCTCTCTGGGCCACATGGCTGCTGCTGGGAGAAGGGAGGAAAGGTGGCATGAGTAATTCAAGATTGTCTTTCCTACCCTCTTCAGTGCCTCTTTCAGTAACATGAAGTTAAAAACCTGGTACTGTGATCACTCACCTGATTTTAGGTTCTTATGAAGGTGCTTTTCTGTGTGGATAGTTTGTCAGTTTGGTGTTCCTGTAGGGCACTGTCAGTGGAAGCTTCCATTTGATCATTTTGCTCCACCTCTAACCCAAGATTCTCCTATTGACTGATTTTTAATTTAGCATTTTTATACAAGTATTCTTAAGTGAGGTTGATTGTAGTTTTCTTTTTCTCTGCTACTTTTATCCTGTTTGGTAGGAATACTTTGTTATTTCACTCTAAGTGATTTGAAGCTTTTTTTCTTTCATTATGACCTGGAAAACATAAATTGCATTGGAATTATCTATTCTTTGAAGGTCTGGAAGAATTTATTGTTTTTTTTTTTTTTA
>PVKP010038468.1:0-20867 GCA_004027715.1 Plecturocebus donacophilus
ACTAAGATCAGAGCAGAACTGAAGGAGATAGAGATACAAAAAACCCTTCAAAAAATCAATAAATCCAAGAGCTGGTTTTTCGAAAAGATCAACAAAATAGACAGACCACTAGCCAGATTAATAAAAAAGAAAAGAGAGAATAACCAAATAGATGCAATAAAAAACGATAAAGGGGATATCACCACAGATTCCACAGAAAGGCAAAGGAATTTTTATGGCCGGCAAGCCGGCAGATGCCTCCAGTGTAAGGGGCTGTGCAGGAGGGGAGGTGCTGGGAAACTGCTAAGAAAGTTCCCAGGAGAAGTCATGCTGGAGAACTGCTAAGCTGGCGAGATGGGAGGGTTAAAAACCTGCTAAAATGAAAACTTCCCCGGGAGGTGATCGTGCTGGGAGGCTGGGAACTTAAGGTGGCAACAGGGTTTTACAATGAAATAAGTTCTGTCAGAAGGCTCAGCATCCCCCATTTAAAATGTTTTTCCCTCTACCCGACCCCAATGGAACCCCAATACTTTGGGGGTCACCAGGCTCTGAACACTTTTCACCAATATCTTTTAGAAAGGTCTAGGGGAGTGGCTCACAAGACCACTAACCTTTCCAAGGTGGAGACTATAACTCGGGGTCCGCAGCAGGCGCCGGCTGCCTTCCTTGAGCGTCTACAGGACGCTTATCGCACCTACACTCCTATTGACCCTGAGGCTCCAGAAAATCAGTGGGCCACCAATCTGGCTTTCGTTTCCCAGTCCGCCCCAGACATTAAAAAGGTTACAAAAGTTAGAGAAATTCCTGGAAATAATTTGTCCCAATTGCTAGAATTGCCCAAAAAGTATTCTACAATAATAGGTACACTTCAAAAGCCAAACAGGATAAAAGAGTTACTAAAGCACTAATAGCAGCCTCCAGGAGACCCGAGTCATTCCATGGGGACAGGAAACTTCTAGGGGTCCCAGGCCCAAGCTAGTTCACAACCAGTGTGCATATTTAATAAGGCACTTAGCTAAGATCTTGTTGCATTCCGAACTGAGTTCCCAGAGTGTACACAACTCCAATATGTGGATGACCTACTCTTAGCTATGAAAACCCAGGAGGCCTGTAAAGAGACCACCCAGTCATTATTAAAAATCCTACAGACTTTGGGGTACCGGGTCTCAGCTAAAAGGCCCAACTCTGCCAGCCAAAAGTTACCTACCTGGACTACATTATAAAGAAAGGTAACCGGGCACTAGGACCCAGTCAAGTTCAAGCGGTGCTGCAAATACCCACCCCCACCACAAGATGCCAGGTATGACAGTTCCTGGGAGCAATAGGGTAATGCAGCCTATGGATTTTGGGATTTGCCAGAATAGCCAAGCCCCTGTATGCATATACTGCAAAAGAAATCAGCCTTTGGTTTGAACAGAAATAGAGCAATGGACTTTTAACAAGCTCAAAACTGCCTTAACTGTGGCCCCAGCCTTGGCCCTGCCAAACATCTCTAAACCCTTCCGGTTGTTTATGCCTAAGGGGGTGCTCACCCAGACATTGGGGTCATGGTCCCCGCCAGTTGCCTTTCAAAAAGACTTGATCCTGTAGCCTCTGGGTGGCCAGCTTGTCTGAGATCAGTGGCAGCTACAGCCCTGTTAGTTAAGGAAGCAGACAAACTAACCTTGGGGCAGGAGTTAAACTTAGTGGCATCCCACGCGGTGGAGTCACTACTCCGTGGAGCTCCAGGAAAATGGATGTCAAATGCCCATATAGTTCAATATCAGGCCTTACTTCTGGATCAGCCCCATGTAAAGTTTTTAAAGACTGCAGTTTTAAAGCCCGCCACACTGCTGCCAGACAGGGAGCCGGAAGAGCCCATACATGGCTGCCAACAGATGATGGACGTCCTTCATGCAGCTCGACTGGACCTCACCGACGTCCCCCTGCAGAACCCAGAGGAGGTACTGTATACAGATGGCAGCAATTTCATGATGAACAGAGTCAGGTATGCCGGGGCAACTGTAGTCACCCTAGAGTGGGTTATCTGTCTTCCACATGAAACCTCGGCCCAAAAGACAAAACTCATAACTCTGATAAAGGCCTTGAACTGGGAGGAGGGAAAAACTGTTAATGTCTATACAAATAGCCAGTATGCCTTTGCTACAGCTCATGTACATGGAGCCATTTATAAAGAAAGGGGACTGCTTACCTCAGAGGAAAAAAAATCATCAAAAACAAAAAAGAAATTCTAGCCCTACTGGAGACTATATGAAAGCCCAAGGCAGTGGCATTAATACACTGCAAGGGACACCAGAAGGAAAATTCACCAGAGGCAAGGGAAAATAGAGCAGCTGACCTACAAGCCAGGCAGGCAGCCTTGGGACCAGTAAAACCTCTAACTCTTCTTGTAACTCTGCCGGCCCCAACCCTGTCCCCTACCCCTACATATGCACCTAATGAAGAAAACTTTGCTAAAGAACAGGGGGGCACACAAGATTCCACAGGATGGTGGACTCTACCAAACACAAAAATTGTGACCCCCAAGACTCTAGGATGGACTCTAGTTAAAAACACACACTAGGCCACACACTTAGGGCAGACAAAACTAACTGAACTACTGAGGGTCAGATATTACATTCCACATCTACATGAACTTGTCAGGGAAACTACAACTCGATGATGTATGTGCCAGGGTGAGTCCAGGAGGCAGTAAATCCAGTCAGGCAGGAATAAGACTGAGCGGTAATAGCCCAGGAGAACACTGAAAGATGGATTTTACTAAAATAAACCCCCCAGAGTGTGACTATAAATATCTCTTTGTATTTGTAGACACCTTCTCTGAATGGGTCAAGGCTTTCCCTGCTAAAACTAAAACCGCACTGGTGATGACAAAAAATTATTACTGAACCTGGTTCCTTGGTTTGGCTTGCCCCTAACTCTGGGATCAGATAATAGCCCTGCATTTATTACACAAGTTTCTCAGGGCCTGGTGAAGGCCCTGGACATATCTTAAAAACTACACTGTGCCTGTAACCCCCAGAGTTCAGAGCAGGTTAAGAGGATGAACCGGACCATAAAAGAGACTCTAACAAAGTTTATCCTAGAGACCAGTGAAAACTGGGTCAGCCTGCTTCCTTTTTGTCCTCCTCTGCGTCCGATGCACACCCTGTCAGAAAGGTTTCTCCCTTTTTGAAATCATGTTTGGTACGCCCCCTCCCTTACTTCCCAAACCCGCAGGTGTCATACCTGCTGAAGTCCATAATCATACACTCCTTAAGTCCTTACAGGTGCTCCAGTCTGTTCAATCACAGATACACCAGCTCATTAAGGACACCCGTCCCACCCCATTGGACCTCACAGAGCAGCCAACACACCCCTTCCAGCCTGGAAACTCTGTCTTCACTCCTCATTGGAAGGGACCCTACACCATTATTCTGACCACACCCACCGCACTCAAGGTGGACTGACTGATGGCCTGGATTCATCACACCCACGCCAAGGCAGCCCCACCAGAAGAACAATGGAGCATCAAACACCCATCCCCCAACTCACTAAAGCTAAGACTTGTGCGCTCTTCACGGTCACCATCCTTGCCTCTCTAATCTGTGTTGTAAATCCTTATAGTAAACCTCCCTTAAAACCTATCTACTACCAATGGGTCCTCACAAAAGAGTCAATGAAACAATTTGCTGACTCCATAACTGGAGAAGAATTAATCCTTAAAAAATTTGACCCTAAAGTATGTCCCCAGGCAGCCTATAACTTTCTCCCTAGACTTATGTGTCCTCCTTAAAGGCCCATGGCAGGCCAGGGCCTGGGCCACAGGCCCCATAATTGGATGTGGTAACAGAGATTATGAGAAAAATCTCCAAGCTATGAAACTATATCTGTGCCCAGGATCCATACCGGATAAAAAATGAAATTGTAATAACTTAAATGAGTTCTTTTGCCCCCATTGGGGTTGTGAGTCCATTTCTACTATACCAGGACATGTTGTAAATAAGGACACTTTCATTTCACTTACCCAAGGCCTCCCCCTGAACCCATGCACCACCGGTTCCTATAACCCTCTAAAATTCCAAAATAGAAGGGGATTAGTTTTACCATTGCTAAAACAAGGGGGATTATGTGCAGCCCTTAATGAACAATGTTGTTTTTATGCTAACAAAACAGGCCTTATCCGAGAAAGCCGCTCCCTTGTCAGACAGAATCTTGAGACTAGAAAACAACTTCGAGAGGCATCAGAAAATTGGTATCAAAAATTGTTCTCTTGGTCCCCT
The DNA here is from genome assembly GCA_004027715.1 of Plecturocebus donacophilus. Classification (NCBI taxonomy): domain Eukaryota; kingdom Metazoa; phylum Chordata; class Mammalia; order Primates; family Pitheciidae; genus Plecturocebus; species Plecturocebus donacophilus. The sequence goes on from PVKP010038468.1 coordinate 4,242, forward strand.
TGGCTCACATCCCTCCTTACTGGCTTAATGGGTCCTTTGGTCCTGCTCCTACTGGAACTCATGGTCAGCCCATGTCTACTAAACCTATTACTCAAGTTCATACAAAATAAAATAAATTCAGAAAAACTAATAATATTAAGATTTCAATATAAACCTGTACCGCAACCAGCAAAATATTAAAGAAATTAATGATTTAATTCCTGTACATAAGAACAGTGGGTAATGTGATATGGCAAGAAAAATGGCTTCTCAGGCTCACAGGCTACGTGACAAGGAACTACGATTACTTAGGCCAATGCCAGGTGCAGACATCAGCCATCATTTCAATGGAATTCAAGAACACGCCACTCAGGGTCACACTGACCCTGAAAAGAACCCCCCCCATCTCTAACTGTTGGCCTTGGCTCCTGTACAAACTGCTTGCTTACTGATATTGGGAGTTTTCACTGTCTTTAACCGCTGGCCTTGGCTTCTGTACAAACTGCTTGCTTGCTTGCAAAATCTGCTTGCAAAGATCCCAAGCCCCTCCCCACCCCCGAAAATCCCCCAGTCCCTGGAAGAAGTGTTTTTTTAGTATAAAAGCCCAGCTCTCCCTCAACTCGGGGCCACGGGTTGGAGAGATGTGAGTCCTCTGTGGTCGCCGGCAATAAAGACCCTGTAATTCGTCATGCTTTTGTCTTGGTGCTGGTCTTCTTATCTCGCTAAAAATACACCATATGTTCATCATGGATATTGGCTTGAAGTTTTCTTTTCTTGTTGAGTCTCTGCTGGGTTTTGGTATCAGGATGATGTTGGTCTCATAAAATGATTTGGGGAGGATTCCCTCTTTTTGGATTGTTTGGAATAGTTTCAGAAGGAGTGCTACCAGCTCCCCTTTGTATGTCTGGTAGAATTTGGCTGTGAACCCATCTGGACCTAGGCTTTTTTTGGTTGGTAGTCTATTAATTGCTGTCTCAACTTGAGCCCTTGTTATTGGTCTATTCAGGGTTTTGAATTCTTCCTGGTTTAGGCTTGGGAGGGTGCAAGTGTCCAGGAATTTATCCATTTCTTCCAGGTTTACTAGATTGTGTGCATAGAGTTGTTTGTAGTAATCTCTGATGGTGGTTTATATTTCTGTATAATCAGTGTTGATATCCCCTTTATCATTTTTTATTGCATCTATTTGATTCTTCTCTTTTCTTTTTTATTAATCTGGCTAGCAGTCTGTCTATTTTGTTGATCTTTTCAAAAAACCAGCTCCTGGATTTATTAATTTTTTGGAGGGTTTTTTTGTGTCTCTATCTCCTTCCATTCTGCTCTGATCTTAGTTATTTCTTGTCTTCTACTAGCTTTTGAGATTTTTTTATCTTGCTCCTCTAGCTCTTTCAATTTTGATGATTGGGTGTCAATTTTCGATCTTTCCTTGCATCTCATGTGGGCATTTATTGCTATAAATTTTCCTGTAGACACTGCTTTAAATGTGTCCAGATACTGGTACATTGTGTCTTCGTTCTTATTGGTTTTAAAGAACATCTTTATTCCTGCCTTCATTTTGTTGTTTATCCAGTGAACATTCAAGAGCCAGTTGTTCCATTTCCATGTTGTGTAGTTCTGAGTTAGTTTCTTAATCCTGAGTTATTTGATTGCACTGTGGTCTGAGAGACTGTTTTTTATTATTTCCATTCTTTTGCATTTTCTGAGGAGTGATTTACTTTCAATTATGTGGTCAGTTTTAGAGTAGGTGTGATGTGGTGCTGAGAAGAATGTATATCCTGTGGATTTGGGGTGGAGAGTTCTGTAAATGTCTATTAGGTTTGCTTGGTCCAAATCTGAGTTCAAGTCCTGGATATGCTTGTTAATTTTCTGTCTCGTTGATCTGTCTAATATTGACAGTGGAGTGTTAAAGTCTCCCACTATTATTGTGTGGGAGTTTAAGTCTCTTTGTAGGTCATTAAGAACTTGCTTTATGTATCTGGGTGTTCCTGTATTGGGTGTATATACATTTAGGATGTTAGCACTTCTTGTTGCATTGATCCTTTTACCATTATGTAATGTCCTTCTTTGTCTCTTTTGATCTTTGTTGGATTAAAGTCTATTTTATCAAAGGCTAGGATTGCAACTCCTGACTTGCTTTTTTTTTTTTTCTCTCCATTTGCTTGGTAAATCTTCCTCCATTCCTTTATTTTGAGCCTATGTGTATCCTTGAATGTGAGATGGTTTCTGGATACAGTACACTGATTGTTTTGACTTTTTAGCCAATTTTGCCAGTCTGTGTCTTTTGATTGGGGAATTTAGCCCATTTACATTTAAGATTAATATTGTTATGTGTGAATTTGATCCTGCCACTTTGATGCTAGCTGACTGTTTTGTCCATTAGCTGACACAGTTTCTTCATCATGTCGATGCTCTTTACCATTTGGTACATTTTTGGAGTGGCTGGTACTGGTTATTCCTTTCTATGTTTAGTGCTTCTTTCAGGAGCTCTTGTAAAGCAGGCCTGGTGGTGATGAAATCTCTGAGCAACTGCTTGTTCGTAAAGGATTTTATTTCTCCTTCACTTATGAAGCTTAGTTTGGCAGGATATGAAATTCTAGGTTGCAAGTTCTTTTCTTTAAGGATGTTGAATATTGGCCCCCACTCTCTTCTGGCTTGTAGGGTTGCTGCCGAGAGATCCACTGTGATTCTAATGGGTTTCCCTTTGTGGGTGACTCAATGTTTCTCTCTGGCTGCCCTTAGCATTTTTTCCTTCATTTTAACCCTGGTGAATCTAACAATTATGTGCCTTGGAGTTGCTCTTCTTGAGGAATATCTTTGTGGTGTTCTCTGTATTTCCTGGACTTGAATATTGGCCTGCCTTGCTAGGTTGGGGAAGTTCTCCTGGATAATATCCTTAAGAATGTTTTCCAGCTTGGATTCATTCTCTCCATCACATTCAGGTACACCTATCAAACAAAGATTAGGTCTTTTCACATAGTCCCACATTTCTTGGAGGCTTTGTTCATTTCTTTTTACTCTTTTTCTCGAATGTTACCTTCTCCTTTTATTTCATTGAGTTGATCTTCCATCTCTATATGCTTTCTTCTGCTTGGTTGATTCAGCTATTGAAACTTGGGTATGCTTCGTGAAGATCTTGTGTTGTGTTTTTCAGCTCCATCAGTTCGTTGATATTCTTCTCTAAGCTGTTTATTCTTGCTAGCATTTTGTCAAACCTTTTTTCAAGGTTCTTAGTTTCTTTGCATTGGATTAGAACATGTTCTTTTAGCTCGGAGAAGTTTGTTATTACCCACTTTCTGAAGCCTGTTTCTGTCAGTTCATCAGACTCATTATCCATCCAGCCTTGTTCCCTTGCTGGTGAGGAGTTGTGATCCCGAGGCATTCTGGTTGTGGGTGTTTTCATCCTTTTTGTGCTGGTTTCTTCCTATCTTTGTGGATTTAGCTACCTGTCATCTTTGTGGTTGGTGACTTTCAGATGGGGTCTCTGAGTGGATGTCCTTTTTGTTGCTGATGAAGTTATTTCTTTTGTTTTTCAGTTTTCCTTCTAACAGTTAGGGCCCTTAGCTGTAAAACTGCTGGAGGTCCACTCCATATCCTACTTGCCTGGGGATCATCTGCAGCAGCTGCAGAACAGTAAGGGTTGCTGCCAGTGTCTTCTTCTGTTATCTTTGTCCCAGAAGAATACCCGCCAGATGTCAGCCTAAGCTCTCCTTTATGAGATGTCTCTTTGGATATACTGGGGTTGGGGAGCTGCTTGAGGAGACAGTCTGTCCCTTACAGGAACTCAAGTGCTGAGCTGTGAGCTCCATTGCTCCTTTCAGAGCTGCTAGGCAGGTGCTTTTAAGTCTGCTACAGCGGAACTCATAACCGCCTTTTTTCCCAGGTGCTCTGTCCTGGCAAATGGGGCTTTATTTATAAGTTTCTGACATGCTGCTGCCTTTTTTCAGAGATGCCCTGCCCTGCGAGGAGGTAGCCTACTCACAGTCTTCCAGCAGAGGTGTTGCTGAGCTGCTGTGGGCTCTGCCCAGCTGCTATGTGAACTTCCTTGCAATTTTGTTTATAGAGGTATATTTAGAACCTCCTTGGTAAGGGTCGTCTGCCTCAGTAATGGCAGACTGTCTCTGTAATGGTGGACTGCCTTGGTAATTGCGGATTTCCTTAGTAATGGCAGACTGCTTCAGTAATGGCAGACCGCCTCGGTAATGGCCAACACCCTTCCCCCGACAGAGCTGTGGTTGTTGTGAAACTCTCAATTTAGAGTGTTTCACACTGCTGGTCTTTTTAGGAGTGGAACCCACTGAGCCAGATCACCTGGCTCCCTGTTTCAGTCCCTTTTTTTTCAGTTGAATGGGTGACTCTGTCTCCCAGGCATTCCAGGTGCCAGTTGAAACAATGCCCACATTTGTGTGAGTTTTTATGTGGAGGCCTGCTGCACTGGGTTAAACAGCCATGCTGGAGACTCATGCCACTTTTCTGCCTGGTAATCTCCTGGTCTGTGGGCATTAAAAATTCATTTGGAAATATGGTGATCACTCACCCTCTGTGTTGTTCTCTCTGGGAACTGCACTCCAGAGCTGTTCCTATTTAGTTATGTTGGATCATCCGACCATGACTTTTAAAAAAAAATGTTGAAAAGAGCTCTTTCATACTTGAAAAGATTGGAAAAACATTTATCTAGAGCAATGGTATCCAAACTCAAGAGGCAGCTCCTTTATCACCAAAAGAAACTTGAGCAAACAATTACTCTTTATACATATATTTTAAATAGATTGTGTACAACAGTAGTGATGTGTTATGTAATTTTATAAATAGTAAGAAAAATAGAAAAAGGCTTCAGATAAAAAAAAATAGAGACATTTTGATTTCCTCTTCACACTCTTTCAGCATCTTGCATACCCGTAAGAGTTCATGCACTCCACTTTGGAGACCAGAGTGGATTCTGGGAAGGTGAAAGAAGCGATTTTCCCCTTTAGGGCTTAAAACATAATAAATTGTTTTAGATCAAGATGCTTATTAAGATTGCTTAAGCACCACTGGGCTCAGCTTTTCCATCAGAAGGCCCACAATGTGGGGCCTAGTCGTCTGAAAGCAAGGAACTCTATGATTAATTAGCTGCTGAGCTGACAGGGAAAGTATTCTTCCTGGGAATTGCACAAGCAGCATGGGATACTTTGAGAGGGGGGATACAGACTTGCAAAGCCTCAGGGACTGCCTCAGAACAACTTTCTTGAGTGGTAGTTGTTTTATTTGCCATTCACAAGCCCAGAAGGGGTGTCTGCTGATTTGGGGTGGTTTTCAGTAGCTCCTCCAGCTTCACCTACCTTCTTCCTAAGAACTGTCTGAATTTGGTTTTCACAGCCCTTAATGACACACTCCAAACAGCCCATCTACTTGTGGAAAATGACCTGTTTGATCAAAACAGTCTCTCAATTTTCGACTTTATTTTCTTGGTCTCAAGTAGCAATCTCGGCTTCCAGTATCTGAAGCAGAGTTTTCTGTGAGCTAAGTAGTGATGCTGCCTTCTTCCTCAAGACCTGTGAAGACTCCCTGTTACCTCACAGATTGAATTCAACCTCTTCATCTTGGCATCTGCTATGGTCCGAGCGTGTCCACTCCAAAGTTCAGGTGCTGCCAATGTGATAGCATCAAGAGATGGGGCCTTTCAGAGGTCATTAGGCTGTGAGGGCTCCTCCCTCATCAGTGGGATTAAGGCCCTTACAAAAGCAGCTTTTTGTGGTGTATGGTCCTTTTTCTCTTCCACTTTTCATCATATGTGGGATACAGCAAGAGGTCCCTCAAAAGAAGCTGGTGTCTTCATCTTACACTTTTCAGCCTCCAGAACTGTGAGACATTTCTGTTCTTTATAAATTACCTGTTCTCAGGTGTTCTGTTATAGCAGCACATACAAATTAAGACATCATCCAAGACTTTTTACATATTCAGTGCATAGCTTATATGTTTTTCAATTCAGAGTTTCCCTTTAGTCATCTTTCTTCCTTCCCTAACAATCCTATATCCACCCAACCTCATCCCCCAGTGTAGCACACACACATACACACACTTGCTTTTTCTGTCTTCATGGCCTCAAGCTATTTAATCCAAGTGAAAATCCCTCCTTGTATCAGTCAAAAATCCTATCTTGTCTTGAAAAACAAGATGAGTCCTACTTCTTCTTTAAAGATTTTGCTATGTGTTTCTTCAAGTGTGGTCCTCATACAAACTTGCATTATTACCAAGATTAGTTCTTACAAATTAGTTCTTGCCACCTGAAACATGGCTGCTTGTTGTAAATGTGTATTCTTGGTTCTTATCCCAGAACTTGTGAGCTGTGACTACTGGAAGTACGGTACAGGAATCTGCATTTTAACAGGGTGCTTATAATGCACAGTGCAATTTGAAGGTCACTCTTAACTTAGGACACAGCCCTCTCTTTCACCAAAGTCCATTTTTCTCTTCAGTTGAGACCTACAGAACAGATATTCTGAGTGTTCTGCAGAGACTTCTTGACTCTTGATCACCTTTATTTATTTTTATTTTTGCAGTTTTTAATGAAAGGTGTGTATAGGGGTACTTTCCCCCTGCATCTTCTCAAATGTTTCTTTCTTAGATCTACCATTTTCCATTCCTGCTAAGTAAGATTTGGCTTTCCACTCAAGCATCTTTTTTTTCTTTTCCAGTTTTAGCCTAGTGAAAACTGCCTTGGTGGGGTCAATGCCCACGTGGACAGTTGTGCCATTAGCCTTTCCCACTGCACCCTGTCAGTATAGATGCCATATTTCTTCTGGTAAACATGGATAACTGTGCCAGTTTGCTGGCCTTTATAGTGTCCTTGCACCTCTGAACTTCATCATCCTTTTGAGGGGGCATGGATCAAGCATTGTACTTTTGGAAAGAGGGGAAGACATAATCTTCTTGTGAATTTGAGAAGGTGCATTTGAAATTGATTTTATGGTTCTTGCTTCCATCAGAAGAGACAAAAGGATTGAACTTCATTCTGACCACTGCTGCTTAGATGATGATTGCAAAAGGAAGAAGGGACCTGGGTCATCTTTAGAACTCTCCCAGGGAAAGCCTTGTTCCCTTTCATTGCTGTAACTCATTCAGGAGGTCCTTAGAACATAGTTCTAGATTCCTGGTCCCCACCCAGAGGCCCAGGATTAAAATTAGAGATTCCTGGACCCCACTTCTAGAGATTCCCCCTACTCAGTAGGTCTTGAGTGGGGCCCAGGAATCTAGAACTTAGTTCTAAGGACCCAAGAACTTGTTCCCTTTCATTGCTGTAACTCATTCAGGAAATGCACTTAGAGCACATAAGGGCTACAGGTATCAAAGACAAACTTTTAAATATATCCTTATTGCCATTGACTTGCACCTATTCAGTGAAACTAGGCTTCTGGAGCCAAAGGCAGCTTGCTGAGCAGGACTGGGGCAGGGGGTATGAAGTGAGGATTTGGGGCATGGTGGCCCGCTTGGCAGGGGTGAATATGTTTACCAGTCCCTAGGTGCCTACATAGAGAAGACTGAAAGTGAACCCTGCCTGTTGTTTTCAGTCTTCCCAGGTCTACCTCTGTTGGCTGGACAAATAGCAGCTCATTTAAGTGCCCAGGAATACCAGCCGTTAGTTAGAAAACAAGGGGAAAAAGAAATGAGATGTGGCTGGAAAGGGGGCTGCCCCTTCACCCTTCATGCAATGCATATTTGAGGGGAACCTGGTGCTAAATCGTTAGATGACCTGCCTCTGGGTTAGGGTTTTTTATGTAGCAGAGCAGCTCCCTCACCACAGTCTATCGAAACTCAGCCCTGGACACAAGGGTTTGTATTTTTTAATCTAAAAAATCAAACAAACAAACAGAACGAAAAGGAAAAGGAAAGAAAACAAGGGGGAAAATCCCACTAGTTCTGTCTAGCTGGGGTCTGGCCTTGCCTTTGTCTTCTTAGTTTGGGACCTCACTGCATTTAGCAATTGCATTCTTTTTACGGGTGTTGTGTGACCAATTAGTATCACCAGATTCATCTTAGATTGAAAAAAAATCCCCATATGGAAGTAATTGCTTTCATAAGCCCTTGTATTTATAGAATGCCTTTTCTGAAAGCTCAACACACAGCACTCTATGGCATAACCTCCTTTGTTCCTGGACTATCTCCCTGTGTTTGTTAAGGACAGCTTCTGTAATTATTATTGTTGTTCAACAATTGGAGGATGGAGAAGCTTTGTGGGTTGAAAAGGTCACATGGCATTAGTGGCAGAATCAGGAATAGGATACTTACCTTCAATTCCTATCTTGGTATATTGGTACCTTCAATACCTTGGTATATTGGTACCTTCAATACCTTCTTACCTTCAATGTCTCTATCTTGAGTTCCAAACTGAGGTCTGAAAGTTAATGTTGAGAGGGCTGAATAAGAACCACTTGTGGTACAGATTAAAATTAGAGATTCCTGGACCCCACTTCTCTAGAGATTCCCCACTCAGTAGGTCTTGGGTGGGGCCCAGGAATCTATATTCTTTACAAGCATTTCAGATAATTCTGATTCACAGTCAAATTTAGGAGCCAATACTATAGACCATATGACAACCGCACTGCCCACTTTATCCCCTCCCAGGAATGTTTTTGACTGAAGCATGCCATTTTAATGTCTTTCTTCTTGCTACCCACCCTTTAACTCCCCTAGGCCTCCCAGTTCAGGCCAAGAAACATGCTGCATCCGCTAAGAATACACTGTTGACCTGGAAGGCAAATACGACCTCAGATAAGGAGAAAGAGGAAATCCTGGAAGCTCTGGTCATGCTGTACTATACTCTAGGGGTGGCCTGGCTCCTGCAGAACTGACATCCTTCCCTTCCCAGTTGAATTTGGTGTTTGGGGCCACAGGCCACACATGCCAGATGGGTCATTTCAAACAGGAGGGTGGGAGATGGAACCAAGGCCTTGTAGATCTATTCCAACATCCAGGCCCTCTACAACTCTCTCCTCTCCATCTTAAAGGGTGTGTATTCTCTTCTTGTGTCTGTTCATATAAGCTCTGTATTGAGCCATGGAAGGGGTTTCATTAGCGACATATCACCTAGCCAGTCGAAGATTTTCTGAGTCTGTTCTGCTCTTCATTGAGCACCCAAGAAAATCAGTATTAGCAATGAGGACGAGGATGTTATGGTGGTGTAGGGATGGAGAGAATGGGTGGTAATTTAAATCACAATTTGGCAAAGTAGGCCACACATTTTAATCCCCTGGGGAGCTTTAAGAATTTCTGCTATCTGTTCCTACCCCAAAGATTTTGACTGAGTAGCTCTGAAGCACATCTGTTCATTGAAATTTTTTAAAGCCCTCCAGTGATTGTAATGTGTAGCGCAAAACCACTGACTAAGCTGACTCTTGATCATTTTAGTTTTTTGAAATGCTCTTGCAGATACTGCCCATGAGGCTGGAGGCCAAGCAAAGTAGACAAAACAAGTAGTTCTCCAAATCCCCAGAGGGGGACTGTTATAGGTGACTTTCCTCAGAACTTGGGATTTTGACAACCTTTTGTACCATCTCCACTGGAAAGATGTTAAGGACATTTGATGCTCACAAATCACCATGAGCACTCTTTGAGCCCATGTGTCTCCAGTCTCCTCTCTACACATCCCCCTCTCTACTTTTTTGGTCGAAATGCTCAACTTGTAAAATCTGATATGTGGCCTTCTTCTGTAATACCCTTAGCAGGGGACTATTGAAAATGTGGGAAATAGAAGAATGTTTGGGAATTAAGGGGGTTTTTGCTTTTCTGCTGTTTGCTCTGGCCAAAAACCCACTTTGCTTGGACTTTCTAAATGACCCAGAAAGTTCCTTTCAGCATAATTAGTTCCTCTCTTTTACCATTCACAGGAACCAGCTTGGGAAGAATGAATAACTATTGTCACACAGTAGATGCCTCTAAAGGAAATCGAGTGTAATTTACAGTTTCCGTTCATTCCTGCAAACAGTCCCTACCTACTCTAGTCTTGGATTCAGGCAACCACCACAGGAAACCCAAGCCCCTGTTCCTTTTCTAAAGCATTCTTCCTTCCTAACAACATAATACATGGAAAATAGAGAACATAGTTAAGTACCCATTTTTAATATTGCTTCATTTTTCCAAGAGCCCCTTTTGTTTCCTTATCACCCGCTCCCATGCAGTGGCAGTTAGTTTGAGTGCTTGGCATTTTCCTTGACTATTTCACTGGCAGAGAAGCCTATTTCAACCTGCAGAAGGCAGAGAAAAACATGAAGGAGCTGAAAGAATTATATAGAGGAGGTGTTTGTGAATTAGAAGTCTCTGAGAAAGACCTAACACTTGCTTTGGGCAGGTAAGATCTGGGCTTGGAGAAGCTGAGGCTTTTATGAATGAGGCCTGGAATTAAGTGATATAAGGGAGAAAAATATTTAGAGCAAAAAAAAAAAGAAAACCCAGAAACTCAAATAATAATAAAAGATGCTCATATTTACCAAATACATACACTGTACTTTTTGTGTATTGTCTCATTTAATCCTCACAACAGCCATTGAGGTAGTTGGTATGATTATTATTTTATTGAAGGGGGGTCAAGGAGACTGAAGCCAAGGTTAAACGAATTGTCCAAGGAAACGTAGCTTATAAGTGTTGAATCCATAATCTGAACTCATTAACTCTTAGTCTTCCTTATACGTGCCTCTCAAACTTACTCTAGGATTATGTTTTTCTCTGAATTGCCACCTATTTTTGTCACTACATGTGACATTTTAGATGAAGGAACACTTAATGAAGACAATTAACTGGAAGCTGTGAAAGCTACACACAGCATGTGCATGTTTAAAGAAAGTTCTGTTCCATATGAAAACAAAGTTCATGGAATTTGTTTAAGCTAGAACAAGATTTAACTGTCTTGCTGTTGAGTTAGGGATCCTCTGAGAATCAGAATATTTAGAAATGAATATGGGCCCATCAGATTATTAGAAGAAAAAGGATAAAGAGTTTACTGTTCCTTAGATTTTTCAAATATCTCTACATCCTTGAAAGCAATCTGTTTCCAAAACTGTAAGCACTTGGCATGGTAGGGTATATGACTGAATGGTAAGTAAATGAAATACATGGGTCATGTCTGCCTCCTCTAAACAGCCATGAATCTAGAAGTCAAATGGGAAATGGGGAGATGCTAGAATGTCCAGAACTAAATTAAACTATGACTTAAGTCCATAGGGCCATAAATTAGAGTCTGGTGAATGTCTACTCCTGTCACATAGGGCTTAAAGTTTTTTCTGCCTTATGTGAAAGATTGCCTTATTCCTTTTTCAGAAAAACTCTGGTGCTCATTTTATTCATCCATTCTCCAGTATTTATTGAATACTGTTTTTATGCATATCCTGTTCTAAGCATTGGAGTGCCTACTAAGTATAACTACATACTAGACACTGTTCTAAGTGCTTTATATAATTTATTTCACTCAGTTGTCACCACAGCCGATAAGGATATGTATTTCTATTATTTTCATTTAGATAGCTTTTCACTCTGTCACTCAGGCTGGAGTGCAGGGTGCAATCCAAACTCACTGAAACCTTGAACTCCTGGATTCAACCTCCTCAGTAGCTAAGACTACAGGCAGACACCACCACACCTGACTCACACATATATTTTTAATTTAACTTAGGAATACAAAGATTAGAGTGAGGAAGAAGGAATATTGATTGTATATCTGCTATATGTTAGGTGATTTTACACTTAATATTATTCTTCACAGCAGCCTTGCAATATAGATATACTCAATTGTTTTATTTAGAAGGAAATGTAGGCCTGTAGAGTTTGATAAAGCTAATAACTACTAGAACCAGCTTTGAACTATCCATACTCTCCTTTTGCCTTGCTGCCTCTGGAAAAATAAACCTCAAAGAGATATGGTTTTATCCTCATTTAAAAAAAATTATATTTCCAACTTTGTTGTGGAAAATTTGAAAATACAGACAGATATGAAGAATAAAAAATCCAATTGTGATTCCACCACACAGACATAACTGCTATGAACATTTTGGACAGATATATATGGATATCGATAACTATATCTTTATGTGGATGACATTTGAAGTACAGCTTTATATCTTTTACCTTTTGGCACACTGTTAATATCTCCCGTATCTGTCTAAAAAGAAAACATGACTTTTAATGTCTCTGAAGTATTTTATTGTATGGTATACTATAATTTATAGAATATTTACATTTTTTTTTTCTATCCTCTCATTTTTAACCGAGGAGGAATAGGCCAAATTAAATTAAACAAAGCAAAAACTTTCTTTGGCCTGAAAGAGAGGGAACCAGAGGTAATAAAATTTTATTTTGATTTTAGAAAGTCTATGTTTATGGGCAAATTATCCCATCTTGTAAATTCCTGGAAGCTATTTTTTCCATTTGCTTTTAAAAAAAATTAGACAATAGCACAACATAGTAATGGGTTTAATGAGTGGTCATCAGTGGAATCTGATGGGTAAAATGCAGGATAATTGGAGTTTATTTACAGCAAGGCTGGAGTTTTGAGCCAGCTGCAAAGATGATGGGCTTGTAAAGGCCAAATTCTTTAATTCTTGGAAGGATTTCCTTTCGTGTCTGCAAAGTAAGCAGCCTCTTGGTGACTTTCTACTTTAATCCCTTTTCTTGCAGAGCCTCTCTGGCCATCCACAGGCTGAACCTAGCTCTGGCATACTTTGAAAAGGCAATTTGTGATGTGATTGCTGCCAAGGGTGATAGGACATCAGATCTGATCAGCCTGTACGAGGAAACTGCTCAGATCGAGCAGCTGAGGAAGAACCACAACCAGGCCATCCAGTACTTGCAGCAGGTCAGTGGGTTGGCCGGAGCCCAGGCTAAGTCGCCTTGTTTGGCTCCAGGCCTGGTTCTCAGGGGCAGGGAAGCATGGGCTTCTCAGAAGAACAAGGGGTATAATTGATTCTATTTTAACCCTGACTTTCCTCCAGATCCGCCTAAAAGCCCTTGATCAAACCTTAAATGACCAGGGCAGAGAACACTGACTCAGGTGGGTGAAAGTGCTGTGTCATTTGATATGCAGACAGCACTTCCCCCTCCCAGGTACCCACTCTCATCTCTGTTGGTGCCAGGAAAAGAAGCAAAGTGTGAGTCTCCTCCAAGAAAAAAAGACAGAGGGACAGCCGAACTTAAATCTTCAGCAAAAACAAAGGGCCTTTCAAATGAAAATCATGGTATTGTAGGGTAACGCTGTCATTTGTACTTTAAACCAGTCTAGTTGATTATATTTCCAAACCTAAGGTTAAACTAACAAAAGGGTGTTTCACTTGGAGGTAACTAACTTGGCAAATGCCTAGGGGAAAACAAAATAAAACATAGGAAGAAATGTTGAGTCTATCATATGGTAACAGTTTAGCATACTTTCATGTATCATGTACTTGGAAGCTGCTAAATTCACCTTTTCTGTCTTCCAAAGGAGAATGCTGCCCGTGGCTTCAAGTATCTCCCACAGTGACAAACAGATCAAAATAGTGGATATCCTGTATCATAGAAAAGGTGCAATGCAATCTAACAGTATACATGAAAACACATTCTGAAGAAAAGGCATTGCAAACAATCTGACAATCCACGATTATAAACATCACACAGTGGAGAGATGTCAGAGAATGCTGCTCTGAAGGCGGGGAGTCCACTGCTTACAGAGAAAGCCAGTCTTGTTTTTGTGTTCCAGACTTTCTTAAAGCAGTGGTCAGATCAGAATGAATAAAACAATAAATATCAGTGTTTCCCAAAAGATAAGAGCTAAAATTCATGGAATGCCTTTTCTAAGTGCCCTAGAAGATAATTGATTCATTTAATCTGTACAATAGCTCTATAAAGTAGATACCATTATTGTTTTATCTCATTTTAAGGATGAGAAAACAGAAGCACAAAGAGTTATAGCTAACTCAGCTGACATTGTATAGCTAACAATAGTAAAGCAGGGATTTGAACTCCGAATTTGACCCTACAGACTGTGTTTACAACAACTCTGCTCTGTGTCTTGGCTCCAAAGTCTTCTGTGATAATCCCTTCAGCTCTTTGAAACGCCTCACAGTATTTGGCCTGTGAAATATTAAGCACACGTGGTTCTTTTGTTGCTGGTGGATGTGGAGTCAATGTTTCTTTCTCTTTTCTAAGTGTTACTCCTTCCATTTTAGCACAAATCATATAAAATCTAACACTTTTTTAGTGCTTACTATATGCTGGGTGGTTTTCTAACCACTTTACGTATATTAATTTATTTAATGTTTACAACATCTTTTTGTGGCAAATACAATTCTCATTATCCATGATTTACATTTCCAAGACTGGCTTCAAGACTGGAGTTCAGTCCAGTGAGACTGACCTAAGGTTATGACGTTATTTTGGTATGAAATCTAATAAAAATAATACTAGCTAGCATTTATTGAGGACTTACCATGTGATGGGTACCATGCCGTGTGATTTGCATATACCATCTCACTTAATCTTTCCCAAACCCTAATCAGTGACAATTATATATTCCTTCTACAGATGAAAGTGAAATTACTTGCTCAAGACTCAGAGCTAGGAAGTGGCAGAGCTGGGACTCAAACTCACTTCTCATCTGAATCTACGGTGAACACTGTCATTTGGTTGCTTACCTTGTTGTGACTTCCTTTATTTCAGGCTCATTCTATCTGTGTTTCTTTGTTCACTGAAGTCAGCCCCAAAACTGCAGAAACAAGTGCGTTACTGGCCAAAGCTTATGCTGTGTCTGGAGAGGCCCAGCACAGGGGTAGGTAAAAGAGATAGCCTTGAAGTTATCATTTCCCAGTCACATGAGGGAAGCACATTGGCAAACAGTCTAAGATTCTAATCGGCTATTTATTCCTGTAATGGAAATATTAGGCTGGTCACAGTCTCATACAAAATCAATGACACATTAATTTAGACCTGATACTATACCCTCACATTTGTTGAAATGTCAGAAACAGATAAATCATCTGATTTCTATATCCTTTATTTATTTTGAATCTCAGCAAAATGCACCTTCCTAACTAGTAGAGATCACACACACTATGAATGTGGCCTGTGCAGTATTAGTTGACGAGGAAATTCAGTGATAAATGGCTCCCTGTCTCCTCCTGCACTTTCGGTCTCTTTGACTCTTTTCCTCTGGCTTACAAGAGAGAATGTTTGTTAGCAGAATTTTCTTGACCCATGTTCAGTAGTTAGATACTACAGGTTCCAGAGAAAACCAACTGATTAATTTATGCTTCAACAATAGTTCTTTGTCTGGCAAGGTCATCTTTTTGAAAGTGGGTGGCTTTGGGAGAGACACAAATGAACCAGCGAGGCAGGACAATGTATCATTCTCTGCTGGCTTGATCAGATTAATGGACACTGATGGATTCAATGGCCTGTCAGGAGGAATTTAGGCTTCATAAAGAATGTAACTTGATCATTTACAAAAATGTCTATTTTCTCTGCTTATAAATGTAACCTTTTTGTGTATGTTATTTTCCAGTTAGAAAGAAGGATAGAATTATAGAGAAAGCTTTGCATCCTACTTTTTTCAATGCTTATATTCGCTATGGCATTAAATAAATGTTTTTTTCAATTTGCAGAAGTTTTGACCTTTTAATTACTTTCTTAAACATAAATACCCATGGAAGACTTCCTGATTCTTTGTTTTCAGCTAATCACTTTTCTACTTTTAAGATTTCCTCATCTATATTCACAGTATATATCACCATATATATTTGAGCTTTTAAAAAGTAGTCCTGTGTTATAAGAAATTTAATCTGTGAATATCTATGAATTTTAGCTTTTTTTTTTTAAAGTGAGAAAAAAACAAATGTTTATGTTTATAGAGTTGAGAGATTTCAAGGCTGCCTTAGTCTTTTCTTATATACTAATTTTTAATCTTTAAAATACAGAGTTTTTTTATTATCTGTTTTACTAAATTAAATTCCAGATGAATTAACATTTTATGCATCAAAACTAAAAATGTAAATTAACTAGAAGAAAATATAGTACTGGAATAAAAATGTTAAAATATTTTTAAAACTTGGAGGAAAGAACTTTTCTAAGCACACAAAGACATACTATAAAAGAATAGTTTGACAGATTTAATTACAAAAATGTCTAAAGTTTTTATTTGTCACAAAGTACCATAAATAAAATTAAAAACAACGTAGTCAAGATGAACAGATAGAGGAGAGATCCAAGATGGCCGATTAGCAACAGCTCAGGAATGTAGCTCCCAGTGAAAGTGCAGAGAATGAGTGGACGCCGCACTTTCCGATGAATTTTTGTTGCCCACAGACCGGGAGATTCCTGGCAGAGGAGCCACATGGGTCACCGGCGTGACTCTTTTGGCCGGCGTGGCTCTTTTGCCGGCGCCCGGTGTGGCACTTCCCGGTACAGAGTATACGGGACGGACCGGCTCGGCTGGTCCCATCCCCACAAGGAAAACAGCAATTGGAAGCGCTGAGGACTGAGAGTTTCACAGCAAGCACAGTGAACCCAGGAAGGTCCGGCTCTGTGGGGAAGGGGCGTCCGCCAAAGGAAAACTAAGAAACAGAAAAACTTCATCACTGGGCGGAGAGAGATCCAAGATGGCCACATAGCAGCAGCTCAGGATTGTGGCTCCCAGTGAAAGCGCAGAGAGCGAGTGGA
>PVKP010038469.1:0-20865 GCA_004027715.1 Plecturocebus donacophilus
TTAGAACTTGGAATCACTGAAGAATTTTAATTGGAGGAGAAAGAGCATTCAATGTTTGTTTTTAAAGACACTCTTAGTGTAATGTGGAGGATGCATTAAGAGAAAAGGGCATTGGTGTGGCAACAGCTGTAAAGTGTCTAAGGCAGAGACAGCGAGGCCCTGAGGGGTGAACAACAGTAGAGCATGCGGAGGACACAGCCAGGAGACTGTTTTCTAAGCTGGGTGCCTTAATGGGAAGCCGTGCCATTAACCAGGGATGAAATTGTTCGAATGAGCCAACCCACAGAGAGCCTGCAAACTCTAGCTAACCTCACCCTTACTTATATGCAGGCAGCCCCTACAACTTTAGATTGCTGTTACCTTGCACCCTGGGCACAACCCCCTGTGTGTGGCTCTGCCTGGCAGCAGTCTCTTATTGGAGCTGTGCATTACCAGAATTTTGCTGTTCATCTGTGCAAGTGTTACTGCGTTATTTCTCACTAGCAGAAGAATCCTAAAATCTAATAAAACACAGGGTGGGCCATCTAGCTCTTTCCCTGAAAGCTCTGAAATAGATCAGCATCGTACATTAACTAAGTCAACCCTAAGATTTCCATCCTGTGTTGACAATTCACCCTGTTCTGTTCCCATCTCCAATGATGGCCTGTTGCACAAAATAGCTCAGCTGAGGGCAAGTAATGAGCTCCGATGATAGATTTTAATAACTCTATTATCATAATGGTGGTGACATAAAACCGTCCCAAACTTGAAAAATAGCATTTAACCTCCTACTATCAAATATTCAAATACCTGCTTGTAAATCTAGTCCAAGATAAAGAAAATGAAAATTAAGAACACGAAAATTAAAATCTCCAAATCACCCTTGTCAATGTTAACTCTACTGTCTCAACAAAGAGATGTCATTCATATGCCTAAGAATGTAAGGAGAGTCTACCTCCCTCCAGCCACAGTTTGGGTATCATTACTTCAGAACATCCAAGCTGAATTCATCTAACCCAAAGTCTACTGCCTCATGTTTTATACAGAAGAGAGTTAAGAGTTTCATTAAGACTTTCACGGCACCGATGCACACCCATGGGATTCAGAAATACAAGAAAAAGGAAAAGGCTGCAACGCAAGTATTCCAAGAAAAAGTTGTTATTTGCATTAAACCAAAACGTACATGACCATTGCTGAGATGTAGCTTGGTCTGAGAGGAGGTAAATTATTCATAATGGTTTCAGCTTCATTGTGATGCCAGCCTCAAGCTATGCTAGTTGTCCAGTGTCATGAGAACTAAACTCAAGTAGGAGAAATTTCCCATCGAGAGGCTAACTAGAGCACTTGTTTTCCAAATGCAGTTGATGCTGTTGGCACCCTCTCTGCATGCTCTCAGCACTCACCCTGCCTGTGACATTGATGGCTCCCTCCTGCAAACACTTGAGACTCTCCAGCTGAAGGCTTTCTCTGAGTGTGGAAGAGGTGTAGGACTGGCCAGAAGTGCTCATGAGTTAAGGACCCAGGAGCAGCCCCCTCTACGAAATGATGGACAGGAGGTGTGCTGGATAAGCTTCCTTGCTGCTTGAATGGCGCAAACCCAAAGTACATTGCACCACAGTCTCTCAGAGGGTCTCCAACAGGACCGGGTCTCAGTTGCCCACACAACACCCTTTGTTGACTTTCCTGCCCACTTCCTCACTCTACTGTTAGTGCTTCTTTGGACCATCTCCCATATAAACTACCTCCACCAAAATCTTTATTTCAGGTTCAGCTTCTGGAGGATTTTGACTTGAGACCCCATATCTGTGGGAAAAAAATCCATGCTACATCCTCTTTTCTCTCTCCCATAGAGTGGCTTTTTAGATACTTTGATTTGTCAATCAAAGTTTTAAATATATAGTATTGACATAGCCAGCCACCAAGTGTTGACTCTTTAATACTTTATGGGTCTAAAACTTCATTTCCAAATCTCCTCTCAATTTTATGCTCTTTTTTTTTGAGACTGAGTCTCGCTGTGTCGCCCAGTCTGGAGTGCAATGGCAGGATCTCGGCTCACTGCAACCTCTGGCACCTGGGTTCAAGCGATTCTTGTGCCTCAGCTTCCTGAGTAGCTGGAACTACAGGTGCACACTCCCACACTCAGCTAATTTTTGTAATTTTAGTAGAGACAGAGTTTCACCATGTTGACCAGGCTGGTCTCGAACCCAAACTTCAAGTGATCCACCCACCTTGGCCTCTCACAGTGCTGGGATTGCAGGTATGAACCACCACGCCTGGTCTGAATTTTATGCTCCTTGAACCCAGAGATAAACGGAATTTAGGCAGAGCCTCCAACACCTCTGGAGAGTATTCATATTGGTTTTCTCAAGCTCATGAAGCTCATTAAATCCTGAGATGCCAGGGACCTGGTGAGGACCAACACGCTATCTGCTTTTTTGCAGAGCCTGGAATGTATGCCACTTAGATGGCAGCTACAAATCTTTCTGCTGCCGCTTGGCTCTCTGTAGCACTCTCTGTGTCATGTGAACCTCCAGCGTTCATTTCCCTCTGTCTTTTATCAGACAGTTTGGGATATGTTTTCAGCATTTTGACCTGTTTCTTAAGTGGATCCCTGTCCTATTACTCTACATATAGGGCCTCCAGTGTTTGATGGGCATAAATGCCTTTTTCCTCATATTTCCTCCCAGCCTGTTTCTTTCAGACCCAGATTTACCTATCTACACCTATGGATTCTGTCTGGCAGAGTCTCCCATTGTGAGAGAGGGGAGCAGAGTCATTAATGGGTGTTATGGTTGGGGGATATAGTTGTGTGTCTGTATGTGTAATAATAATTCAATCTTAAATAATGATGGGAACCAAAGATCCAAAGGGAACTTGAAGAATCAGAGGAGTCCCCAGCCAGCCAATTTGAGAAGCCAAGCACATCTAGCTTCTGAAGCAGAGATGTGAAGAGGAAGCTCGTGGGAGGCCTCTGGGAAGCCCCCACCTCTGTGGTACACAAGCATTTGGGGTGGGGTCAGTAGAACCAGTAATTAGGCCAAATAGCTGGAAGCTGAGTGGGGAGGGTGAGCACAGTCTGGAACCTCTGGCACTTCTATGTCTAGTTGTCACCATGTGACCAGGACCTTCAGAGACCAATGGCGATTGCTAACTGCCACCATCTAATTGCATGCACGTTTTTTTTTTTTCCTGGCATACTCTAAACTAGAACCATAAAGGGAGGGTATTATGGGAGACAAAGCTCCCTATTTAACCAAGTTGACCCAGTACAAACTACCACAGAGATAGAAAGTCAATTGTTCGAGTAAGTCTTGTCTATATTCTCCCCCATGAATTAGATATGCCCCCCACTATGTGATCAGCACTTTACTATTATTGCTCTGCCTGGCTCCCCTGGGCATGTCTTCCCTCTCCTTTTCCTTCCTTTGAGTCTTGATTCCCTAAATTTTCCAGGCATATTTCCAAGGGCAGATGCCCGCAGGCTCACCTAGTGATGTGTTCCATGCATTCTTGCTACAGACCTTCCATATCTGTCCATGCCATCTCTAAGCCCTTGGGAAAGGGCTGCTTTCCACGTAGTTTAGTAAAGATTCTCTACCTGCTACTTTAAAATGCAGAGGCTCTTCAATTGTTTCTTGAATCTAGGCCCTCTCTGGAAAAGTTATACTACTCAACTCCCTGAAACTGTGTTTCTTTTCCTTTGTTAGATTTCTTGGGGTCTCAATCTTCCTGATATAGAAAGAAAAAAAAAAAGATAGTTTCCTCTTCAAGAGGCCACAGTGAGCTAATAGCAGGTGTACAATTGGAGCAGGCAGCCACAACATAGGCTGCTCCTGCATCTGCCATTCTAAAGGATTGTTAGATTTGGTCTTGGGCTAAGCCCAAAGCCTGTTTCTTTGGCCCCAAATACTTGTCCTTGCACCCATTTCTCAAGGTTTCAGGACTTTGCATCATTATGTTGAGGATTTAAGGTAACAATAAATCATGTCTTTTCCCCCCATTTCTTTCCAAGTTTGAAACCAATTGGGAGACAACCACTGGATTCAGACAAAGAGAACTCAACATATTAGCTTGACTATTACAGTTATGCTTGAGGATGATGACTTGATCGATTAGGCTTTCTAATACTTCATCCTCATGATAGGCAGGGCTGTACAGCTTCCCCTGCTTGGGGCAGAGCTGGCTCTTTAGGCAGACCAGGTGGAAGAGGGAAGTCCTAGAGACTCAAAACCTGAGTAGGGATCCTCATGGGAGAATAACCAGGAGATGCTGGGTCTTACTTGCCCTGCCCATGCTCACAAACCTATCAACCCCATAGGCCATTTTCCTCTTGGGAATGAAAGGCAGGGAGAGAAGAAACATTCTTCAGGTATATTTCTCTCTTGGGGAGAAGAGTATAAATTGTCTTCCTCTATGGGAATCTGAGGTGTGGAGGAAGAAATGACTCTGTCTGCTCCCAGCTCCTAAAAACCAGCTCCTTTCTTAGTGCCCCTGCACTGCTGATGGCTGTGCAAATGTGTAGAGTCATCAGGGAAGGTGGTTGGTAGTTATGACTGAGGCTGAGGACTCTGTGACCCAGCAGTTTCACTCTTGGGGCCACATTGCAAGTAAATTGTCTCATGGTCCATGAGAGGACACACTTAGAGACGTCCACCACAGCAGCTGGAGGCAACTTCGAGTCCCAGAGGAATGGAGAGGAAGTGGAGTGGACCCTCACTGCTGAATATTACACAGCTTTCAGAGCAACGAGCCCACGGCATGTATACACGAGAACAGAGCTTTTCAAAACAGTATTGAGTGAAGGAAGAGAGAAATAGGACAAGGTCAGTTGCACAATGCCATTTATGTAAATTAAAAGTACAAATAAACAAAGAGCATTTCATTTTGGCAAAAAGGCACACACGCACACTCAAGGACGCGAGTCAAAACATGAGCACGAGAGTCTGTGGGGTCAGAGATCAAAAGGAAACCACAAGAGAAAGGCCTTGCACAAAATGATAATGAAAGTGTGCTGTGAACTAGGCCTCAGACAAGCTCAACCCTCGGCTCCTGAGGTTAAAAAATACCCTTTCCTCGACTCCATCATCTCTGGCTTTTCCTCCTCTTCCCTTGAACATCCTAGGGGTCTTCAGCATGTGGCGCCCCTTTCTTGCTCCTCTCTCACTCATGTGCCTCTTTGGCTGTTTCCATACCAGTGGTCCACCAAACTGCTTTTCTAGAAGTTATCAATGACTTTGACATGGCCAGATTCATAGGCCATTTTTAATTTATATTCTTCTTCATTCTAAAAATTAAGGTTAAATTAACTCTCCTTAACTGTACAGTTCTGTTTTGACAAAGGCTACCAACACTGTAATCAAGATATAAAATGGTTCCACATCCCCCCAAATTGTTCATGGTACGCTTTTTCATTCCCTCTCCCCACACACCCCTGGCAATAGCAATCTTACTCCCTGTGGTTTTGTCTTTGGAGAATGTCACATAATGGGATCACACATTTTCAAGCATATGATTTTGATCCAGATTGTGTATCAGTAGCTTGTTCTCTTTATTACTAAGTAGTATTTTATGGTATGGATGGACCGCAGTTTGTTTATCCACTCACCTGTTGGAGGGCATTTGGGTTGTCTCCAGGTTTGGGTGATTACAAATACACCTGCTATAAACATTTGCATGCAGGTGATCATAGGTTTGCATTTCTCTGCGTAGAGACCAAGGAATGGGATTGGGGATCATAAGACAGGTGTGTGTTCGCAGGTGTGTGTTTATCCTGTAAGAAACTGTAATGGACACTTCAAAGTTCTCATTTTGCTAGAATTCTCAGCATCTTTCACCATGGTTGACCTCCCCTTTCTGTTACTTTTTCCAGTTTCTTTATTGGTCCCCCTTCCCCCTCTTCCAGCTCCCGGCCAGATTGGGATGCTTCTTGGGCTCAGTCCTGTGACAGTGAAAAGGAAGCCCAGTATGGCTACCTCCATTTTGCTCCTAACCCCCTGCCCCCAGAGGTGATATCTTCTAGGTCAACTGCTTTCACTCATCTCTGCACAGAGACCAAGCTAACTATAGGAGGAATTTAGTTTATCGTTTAAAGCAAGGATGAAAGGAGTCCTTTCCCAAAACTAACCCCCAAGGAGATAAGGAGAGTGTACACACAAGAAAACCATGTTGCATTCAAGATTTGTGGGAGTGTGTGGCCTGACCAAGGACAGAGAGGTTTCATGGCCTCTTCAGACAGTCGCTGGTGCCCAGGTGTCTGTGGTTGTTGGTCACCTCTTGATCCCAATCCCTTTCTCATCCCCCTGCCCCTAACATAAAAAGAGCCTGAAATTTTTTCTAACTTAAGATGGTTCTTTAGGACATTAGTCTGCCATCTGCTTGGTTTGCTGGCTCTCCAAAATAAAGCTGCTTTCCCTGCTCCAACTCCTTGCCTCTCAACTTACTTGCTGTGCTGCAGCTAGCAGAACAAGTTTCTGACCTTATTGGAAATTGAGTCTTTGCAGATGTAATCAAGTTAAGACGAAGTCAGATGAGGAGCAGGTGGGCCCTGAATCCAATCTGACTGGTGTCCTATTAAGAAGAGGAAAAGAGGCCGGGCGCAGTGGCTCACACCTGTAATCCCAGCACTTTGGGAGGCTGAGGCGGGTGGATCACGAGATCAAGAGATCAAGACCATCCTGGCCAACATGGTGAAACCCCGTCTGTACTAAAAATACAAAAAATTTAGCTGGGTGTGGTGGCACACACCTGTGGTCTCAGCTACTCGAGAAGCCAAGGCAGGAGAATTGCTTGAACCTGGGAGGCGGAGGTTGCAGTGAGCCAAGATCTCACCGCTGCACTCCAGCCTGGCTCCTGGCGACAGAGCGAGACTCTGTCTCAAAAAAAAAAAAAAAAAAAGAGGAAAAGAGACAGAAAAACACATAGAGGTGCTATCCTATGAAGACAGATGCACGGGCAGATGGCCACGTGATAACAGAGTCAGAGATGCAGGTTATGCAGCTGTAAGCCAAAGAATGCCAAGGACTCCCAGTAACAACCCAGAGCTAAGAGAGAGGGCACGGCCCTGCTGACACCTTGATTTCAGACTTTGGGCCTCCAGATCTGTAAGAAAACACATTTCTGTTTTAGGCCTCTCAGTTTGTGGCACTTTGTTACAGCAGCCCCAGGACACAAACACAAATCCCAATTACATCTGCAAAGTCACATTTGCCATGTAAGGTCACATATGGATATGGTCACATATAATGCCCATATATAAGGTCACATATAGGCATCAGATTCAACAGTCCCAGAGATTATAGTGTAGAATCTTCTTGGGGCCATAATTCTGCCTACCTCCTCTCCCCCTTCCATATAGCTAATCCATTACCAAGTCAATTCTTCCTTAAAACATTTTTAAAGTTTTTCAACTATTTATCTGTATCTCTACTGTAGCCAAGACACCTGCATTTCCTACCTGGATTATTACAATAGTTCGCTAACTTGTCCTTGTTTCTCCTCTTGCCTGTCTCACAAAATTCTTTCTTACAAAACAGTCAGATCATTTTAGAAGATAAATTGCATTACATCATTTGTATCAGTGTAGAATTTCTTCTATACTGTAAGAGAAAATCCAACTTATGACAACTTAAGAAAAAGGGAGGCCTATTTTTCTCACATGAAAATGCCCATCACAGGTAGTCCAGAGCTGATGCAGAAGCTGAACAATGTGATTAAGGTCCCAGTCACTTTCTACATTTCTGCTTTGCCATTCTTAAATGTAGTTACTTTCTGTCCTCATGGTTGCAAAATGACTGCTGTGCCTCCAGGCATCACATTTGTACTCAGGATGGAAGTTAAGGAATGACAAACCTGCCAAAGTTTACTTCCCTTTTAATTAGGTAGTCTAGAGGTTTCTCAGAAACTGTTCTTACTGAACATAAGCTTATATCTCATTGTCTAAAACTGTATCACGTAACTGTCCCCAGCGGTGAGGGAGCCTTGGAAACTGAATATTTCTTTAGAGAAAGGCAGGAGAAAATGATGTTGAGAATGGGTATTCCATAAGCCTACCTACATCATCTCCCTTACCACTGTCTTGTTTAGAAGCTCTCCATTTGGCTTTATTATTATTATACTTTAAGTTCTGGGATACAAGTGCAGAACATGCAGGTTTGTTACATAGGTTTATAAGTGCCATGGTGGTTTGCTGCACCCCATCAACATTAGGTATTTCTAATGCTATCCCTTCCCTAAACCCCCACCCCCTGACAGACCCCAGTGTGATGTTCCCCTCCCTGTGTCCATATGTTCTCATTGTTCAATTCCCACTTATGAGTGAGAACATGTGGTGTTAGGTTTTCTGTCCCTTTGTTAGTTTACTGAGAATGATGGCTTCCTGCTTCATCCATGTCCCTGCAAAGGATATGAACTTATCCTTTTTTATGCATAGTATTCCATGGTGTATATGTGCCACATTTCTTTATTCAGTCTATCATTGATGGGCATTTGGGTTGGTTCCAAGTCTTTGCTATTGTGAATAGTGCTGCAATAAACATATGTGTGCAGGTGTCTTTATAGTAGAATGATTTATAATCGTTTGGGTACTTTGGGTGTATTCTCAGTAATGGGATTGCTGGGTCAAATGGTATTTCTAGTTCTAGATCCTTGAGGAATCACCATACTGTCTTCCACAATAGTTGAACTAATTTACACTCTTACCAACAGTGTAAAAGCGTTCCTATTTCTCCACATCCTCTCCAGCATCTTTTTTCTTTTTAATGATCACCATTCTAACTGGCATGAGATGGTATCTCATTGTGGTTTTGATTTGCATTTCTCTAGTGACCAGTGACGATGAGCTGTTTTTCACGTTTATTGGCCACATAAATGTCTTCTTTTGAGAAATACCTGTTTACAAGCTTTGCCTACTTTTTGATGGGTTTATTTTTTTATTTTAAAAATTTTTGTTTTTTTTTTCATTGTACTTTAGGTTTTGGGGTGCATGTGCAGATCATGCAAGATTGTTGCATAGGTACATACATGGCAAGGTGGTTTGCTGCCTCCATCCCCCTGTCATCTATATCTGGCATTTCTCCCCATGTCATCTCCCCACCCTCCTTACCCACTGCTGTCTCTCCCTTAGCACCCTCCAACAGACCCTGGTGTGTGATGTTCCCCACCCTGTGTCCATGTGTTCTCATTGTTCAACACCCGCCTATGAGTGAGAACATGCAGTGTTTGATGGGGTTGTTTTTTTTTCTTGAGAATTGGTTTAAGTTCCTTGTAGATTCTGGATATTAGCCCTTTGTCAGATGAATAGATTGCAAAAATTTTCTCCCGTTTTGTAGGTTGCCTATTCACTCAGATGATAGCCTTTTTTTTACTGTGAAGAAGCTCTTTAGTTTAATTAGATCCCATTTGTCTATTTTGTTGGCCTTGTTGACATTGCTTTTGGTATTTTAGTCATGAAGTCCTTGCCTATGCCTATATCCTGAATGGTATTGCCTAGGTTTTCTTCTAGGGTTTTTATGGTTTTAGGTCTGATGTTTAAGTCTTTAATCCATCTTGAGTTAATTTTTATAAAAGGTGTAAAGAAGGGGTCCAGTTTCTGCTTTCTGCATAGGCTAGCCAGTTTTCCCAACACCATTTATTAAGTAGGGAATCCTTTCCCCATTGCTTGTTTTTGTCAGGTTTGCCAAAGATCAGATGGTTGTAGATGTCTGGTATTATTTCTGAGGCCTCTGTCCTGTTCCATTGGTCTATATATCTGTTTTGGTACCAGTACCAGGCTGTTTTGGTTACTGTAGTCTTGTAATATAGTTTGAAATCAGGTAGTATGATGCCTCTAGTTTTGTTCTTTTTGCTTAGGATTGTCTTGGCTATAAAGGCTCTTCTTTTCCTTCCATATGAAATTTAAAGTGGTTTTTCTAATTCTGTGAAGAAAGTCAATGGTAGCTTGATGGGGATAGCGTTGAATCTGTAAATTACTTTGGGCAGTATGGCCACTTTCACAATATTGATTCTTCCTATCCATGAGCATGGAATGTTTTTCCATTTGTTTGCGTCCTTTCTTATTTCCTTGATCAGTGGTTTGTAGTTCTCCTTGAAGAGGTCCTTCACATCCCTTGTAAGTTGTATTCCTAGGTATATTGTATTCTCTTTGCAGCAATTGTGAATGGTAGTTCACTCATGATTTGGCTCTGTTTGTCTGTTATTGGTATATAGGAATCCTTGTGATTTTTGTACATTGATTTTGTATCCTGAGACTTTGCTGAAGTTGCTTATTGGCTTAAGGAGATTTTGGGCTGAGATGATGGGGTTTTCTAAATATACAATCATGTCATCTGCAAACAGAGACAATTTGACTTCTTCTCTTCCTATTTGAATATGTTTATTTTTTTCTCTTGCCTGATTGCCCTGGCCAGAACTTCTAATACTATGTTGAATAGGAGTGGTGAGAGAGGGCATCCTTGCCTTGTGCTGGTTTTCGAAGGGAATGTGTCCAGCTTTTGCCCATCAGTATGGTATTGGCAGTGGGTTTGTTAAAAATAGCTTTTATTATTTTGAATTTAAGATATGTTCCATCAACATCTAGTTTATTGGCTTTTTTTTTTTTAGATGGAATCTTACTCTGTCGCCCAGGCTAGAGTGCAGTGGCATGATCTTGGTTAACTGCAACCTCTACCCCCTAGGTTCAAGTGATTCTCCTGTCTCAACCTCCTGTGTAACTGGGATTACGGGCATGTGCCACCGTCCTGGCTAATTTTTGTATTTTTAGTAGAGATGGGGTTTCGCCATGTTGGGCAGGCTGGTCTCAAACTCCTGACGTCAGGTGATCCCCCCAACCTCGGTCTCCCAAAGTGCTGAGATTACAGGCGTAAGCCACCATGCCTGACCTCTGTTTGGCATTTTAATGCAGTATAAATAAAATTTGAATTTCTTTACTGCCTCTCTAATATTACAATATTATCTAATATTATAATTTATGATTCTTCTCCTTCTCTGGGTGTTTTAGTCACTGCAAGCTTTTTTTTTTTGAGATTGAGTTTTCTCTGTCAACTAGGCTGGAGTGCAGTGGCACAATCTCGGCTCACTGCAACCTCCACCTCTGGGTTCAAGAGTTCAAGTGATTCTCTTGCCTCGGACTCCTGAGTAGCTGAGACTACAGGTGTGTGCCACCACGCCCAGCTAATTTTTTTGTGTTTTTAGTAGAGACAGGGTTTCACCATGTTAGCCAGGATGGTCTTGATCTCTTGACCTCATGATCCTCCCACCTTGGCCTCCCAAAGTGCTGGGGTTACAGTCATGAACCACCGTGCATGGCCTCACTGCAGCCTTTTTCCTAGCTCTTTCCTGACGTGGAATCTTTGCTCATGCCTTTTTTTTTTTTTTTTTTGTCAAGGAGGTAGATTGCATTATTGTTCCCGATTCTTCCCTCTGTCCCTGTGATGCAGTGTCCACTCATGCACTTTGTAGAGCCTCTTTGTGGAGGAGGGAAGACATGCTTTCTTGCTCCAGTACCTGGACTGATGCGTGTTAATAGACGTGATGCTAGCAGAGGCTTTAGATGTGCTTGGGATGTTTGTCTTGGCCTCTTCCACTTCTACCACCGACCATGAGATATCATGTTTCTGTAGCTTTTTGGCTGTGAGTGAGACACTGGAGCTAACTCAAAACCAACCTGCAGCCTAGTGCTGAGCCCAGCTGAGTCCAGTTGAGATCACCCAGACTCCAGCCAAATCCAAGACTGTGAGTGAGAACAGTAAGTGGGGTTGCAAGCCACTGAGACTTTGCTCATGATTGTGAAGCTGCATTAATGCAGCAAAATCTAAGAGTCTGAATTATTCTCCCCTCCCCCATGCTTTAGCTTTTACTTATCTTTTGAGTCCCAGATGAAATGTGACTTCCTCAGAGAGCCTTTTTCTGTATCCCCAAAGTTAATTATGCTAAGCTTTCTCATAGAATACTATTCTTTCCCATGATTAAATCTAGTATAATTTGTCATGAAGCTTTGTTCTCATGTTCATTTGTTAAAAATACATGTCCTACTATAGACTGTGAGCTCCCTGAGTGTAAACTCTGGTTTGTTATTACTGCATAAATCAATACCAAACACAAGGCCTGCACATAGTAAGTGCTCAATAAATGTGAGTTATTGTTTATTGAACAAGAACACCCCTAAACTAATAATTTAGTTATTCAAAAGTTTGTTCTTGAAGAATTTTTCAATGGCATGTAACCTATAGTTATAGAATTATAATCCAACTTGTATGAACAAATGTGAATGTATTCATATAAAAATACTCAGAGGGAATATACCAAAGACTTAATTATGCCTGTCTCTGTGTGGAGGCCTTATACTTTATCTTTTTTATTTTTTATAATTTTCTGTATCAGATACATTTCTTCTAATATTGTGGCAATATGTTACCTTTATAATCAGAAAATATAATAAAAGTTATTAAAGATATACATATATCTTTGTGTGTGTGTGTGTGTGGACTTAATTGTGCTTTTCTTAGTGATGTAATGAGAAGATTCTAAAGAACATCAGAAATCAGAACAAAGCCTAGGTGGGTGACCAGAACATTCTGAGTTGGAAATAGCTTGGGTTTCTCTGTTCTCAGGACTCCCCAGGGTCTGTTCCCTGCCTTCTGGGAGGGTATCTGACAAATGCAAGGGACATTAGGGTCAAAAGGAAGACATGTCCTTTGGGACTAGGCTGACTTGGAGGACAAGTAGCTGAGAGAGACTAGATGGTTAGGTGGGAAATTTGGGCCAATGCTGTCTTGAGGGTGGACCAGGTGAGCAGCCCAGCAGAGACCAGATGGAACCGTGCATGGCAATTTTCTTCTCCAGAGACCATGATCTTGAAGCCAATGAGCACCTTGAGTGGCTGTTTCGATTTCACAGGACAGAGGTTTTCAGGTAGGATTTCTCAGATCCCAGGGTTCCTAGGGGACATCTCTTGGGGGACAAGGAAGGGCAAGGGGGAAGCTGGAAGGGCCTCCCATCCCCTGACTTCCACCCAAGCAGGTCCTCTATTATCAGTAAGAGCCTACAAAAAGCAAAGGAACAAAGGGTTCTCTTGCTAAAAAAGGAGTTGAGGACGGGTCCTTAAAATCAGTGACAGTGATAGGAAGCCACTGAAGACTTTCAAGGACGGGAGCCACTTATTCAACACAAGGCCGCCATGTTCACAGCACCCAGCAGGCCAGCTGCAAGGCCAGGAGCCTTGAAGAGAGACTGGAAGACAAGAGACTGTTGCGATCAGTGAATAATGTGACGGTGATTGAGTCAGGCACTGTTCTAATTCCTTTACCTGTATTAACTCATTCTTCCCCATAATAACCCTATGAGGAAAGTACTATTATTACTTCACTTTATCGCTGAGAAAGCTGAGGCACGGAGATGGGAAATAACTCATGGCAAATCACACAGCCAGAAAGAAGAGAAGCTGATAGGTGAGCTCAGACAGGCTGAGCCTTGCCCAGAGGGAGATTGAGGACAAAAGTCCATCTGGCCAAGTAGATTGGCCTGACCTTCCTTCATTATGCCTGCTGTTGCACTGTCTCTTGACCTTTTAATCGTGTCTAGTGGATTTAGGTTATTAGCCAGACAAGCAAGCTCCCACGGCACGAGGACAGATGGGTTGGGGATGGGAACAGCAGAGGATCAAAGCCATACTGAAATGTCGAGTCTAAAATCCTGGGAGGCGCCGACATTGAAGGAGTCACGTAAACCAGGAGACAGTGATGCCGAGTGGAATGTGTCCAGTTTGGGATGGTCAAGGTACCCAAGGGACGTGCAGGTGGAACCAGTGAGTGTAACAGCAGGAATCATTACACATCTGCATGTTTAGCAGGCATCAGAGTCACCTGGAGGGCGTGTTAAACCACAAATCCCTAAGCTTCATCCCCCGCGTGTCTGACTCAGTAGAATTTTCATTCCTAACAAGCTCCCCGGTGGTGCTGATGTTGCTGGGTCCATGAACTACACTCAGGAGTACTGTTTTGCATCTCCCAGCCTGCAAAGCCATTATGCATGTACAATATCATGAATTCTTCTGAAATGCTTCCCCAATTATATTTTGGTGACATAAGGGTTTTGAGAAATAAACATGTAAACTCATTTCCTCTTCTTTCTGACACCCTTTTCTTTAGTTATCAAAACCCCTGGGTAGCTGTCCTACATCTGTGCCTTTACATAAATTGTTTCTACAGTCAGTTATGCCCTCCCTACCCTGCCTCCAAATTTAGCTAATTTATTTTATTGCTTAAAAGTTTATCTTCCTTAGGAAGTCTCCTCTGACCTCCTAATCTTGTTTGGTTGCCCCTGCTGTGTATTCCCATGGCACTTTCTATCTGCTTCTGCCATGCACTCAGCACTTGGCACTATATCTTTAAGTGTTCGTCTTTCTCCTCCACTGACATCATAGACTTTGTATCTCACAGTGCTTAGAGCAGTGCTTGTCATATGGTAAATGCTCGATGAATATGTGATGAATTAAATTAGGTGAATGAATAAACACTTTCTTCTTTATCAGTACTATCATCCCCTAAATCTCTTTCATGATGCATTTTTTTTAATTAAGGAAAAAGTTTTATTGACATGAATGAAACTATGAATTCATAACATAAAATTAATCATTTTAAAGTGAACAACTCAGTGGCATTTAGTACATTCATGATGTTGCACAACAATCATCTATATCTAGCTCCTAAACAGTTTAATCCCCAAAAGGAAAGCCATACTCATTAAGCAGATATTCCCTATTCCCGCAACCCCTGGCAACCACCAATTTGCTTTCTGCCTCTATGGAATTAACTATTCTGGATATTTCATATAAATAGAATCATACAATGTATAACCCATTGTGTCAGGCTTCTTTCACTTAGATATTTTTTGAGGCCCATTCACAGTGTAGCATGCATTCGTACTTCATTCCTTTTTTATGATTAATATTTCATGGTGCATTCTTAATAGCACACTCTGATCTCTAGAACAGGTATGGCAAATGTGCTTTGTCTTAGATTCCAGTTCCTATCAATTACTGTACAGACAATTTTGAGGCCATATCTGGGCAGAGCAGAAAATAACAAGTGATTGATCACTGTTATGGGCAAGACTGGAGGGAGTAGGAGTCATAATGCCATCTATATGTCTCTCCTACTCTAGATTCTGAACTGATTCTCCTCTCCTCCTGTCCGTGCTAGGGATGGGGAGTTTGGATAACAGTCAGGGCCTACAACTGGACCCAGCGCATTTTTCAGGAGTATCGAGAAGGCAACATTGTGAGTCTGGGTAATCAAGGAGGGCTCACTGGATGCAGTGACCTCAGTAAATGGAATTCTCAGCCTCTGGGCTGGCTGCTCAGACAGACACAACTGATTCTCCTCATATGGAGACAGGTTGGCTGAGGGAACTTAGGGTGCATGGCCCTAATGCAAAGGGACCACACAAGTTTCTTTCTTGTCGCTTGAATTTCCCAGGGTAGAGAGCCCCAGACTGGATATTCTGGCCCTAGGGAGAGTTAACAGATGTTGGCACATTTTTGGACCAGGGGCAGTTTCCAAATAAAGACCTGCATATCCCGACTGGTTGTCAAATGGAATTAGTGACTTTGAGTTCAGCCTGTTTGTCACTAGAGTTACCACATATAGGGAATGTTCTGGCGACAGAGGGAATACTGAAGGGCCAGGGCAGGACCAAGGGGGTGGAGTGGTGGGCAGCACAGATGCTCCTCAACTCATGAGGGAACCACGTCCTGACAAACCCATCCAAAGTTGAAGATACGCCAAGTTGAAAATGTATTTAATCCACCTAACCTGGTGGACATCATAGTTCAGCCTATCCTGCCTCAATCATGCTCAGAACACTCACATTAGCCTGGGGTTAGGAAAAATCTGGCAACATAGTAGACTATAGGGTGTGAGTGGTTTACCTTCCTGGCCGTGCGGTTGACCGGGAGCTGTAGCTTGCTGCCACTGCGCAGTGTCTCAGAGCAGCAGACCTCACATTGTTAGCCCAAGAAAATAACAGAATTCAAAATTGGAAGTGCAGTTTCTACTAAATATGTGTTGCTGTAGCACCATTGTAAAGTTCAAAAATTGTTAAGTCAAGCCACTGCACATCAGGGACCGTCTGTACAAGCAAGGCTGCTAGGGTGAAGAGATGGTGCCTCCAGGGAGCTTAATTACTTCTGAGGGTGTTCCTAATTAAATGGCTTTGCTCTTCTTATTTTAGGCCCCAGTTAAAATTCTAAGTGGATCAGTTCCTCTTGCTAGGTAAAAGATTTTCCACTTCTTCTCTGCCTGGAGTCCCAGTTGCACTCTCTTTCAAATCCAATGGCGGAGAGACATTCAAGGCTCCAGAACAAATTTGGGAAAGGGATTCTCCTTCCAGCCTCTAGACCATGAGGTATAGGAAATGCCTTCTTGAGCTCAGTCTTGAGGTCTTTCCAACCTAGATCTCCCTCAACAGATGTTCCACCCAGTCCCCCAAACATTGCCGCTATGAATCCTTTGGCAAGAGATCGTCCTGTTTTTCCTAGTCCACTTTGTGCACCAGCCTAGATTATTCTATCTAGTATGTAAGGCATATGTCTCAGCACTTAGGGCATCTGGGATATGTCTTTGTTTTATGTCTTTACATCAATGTTTAATGTTAAAGGATCTAGACCAGTAGGATACTATCATCCAAATCTACACCATCTAAGTAAGAGTCATTGTCAGCATTTGCGGTAGTACCGGATGGAGGCACTATTGTAAATTATTCCTAGGGGAAGTATTAATAAGAATAGTTCATGAATATAAACAGATGTTCAGCCTATGGAGTTTATAAAAGAAGATGGCCTTTTGTCACTCAGGGATGTGGAGGGAGGCTCCTGAAACACAGTGATACAAGTAATAGCATTCTCTCAGATTAGTTCTATGGTCAAATAACTTTTGGAAATTCCACATGCCATGACCCCCTTTGGGAGTCACAGGACAGGTCTGTCAAAGGCTGTAAGATTTCCTGTAGTAAGGGGCATATTGTCATTTGGCAATTTGGCTTGTTTTGTTTTTATCCTAACTACTTAAGTAGACCAAAAGGATCTTGAAGGCAAGAATTATGGCTTTGAACCAATGCACATCAGCACCTAGCCCACACTCAGAAATTTATGAAATTAGGGCCGGGCATGGTGGCTTATGCCTGTAATTCCAGCAGTTTGGGAGGTCAAGGCAGGCAGATCACTTGAGGCCAGGAGTTCCAGACTAGCCTGGCCAACACGGTGAAACCCCATCTCTATTAAAAATATAAAATTAGCCAGATGTGATGGTGCATGCCTGTAATCCCTGCCCCTCTGGAGGCTGAGGCAGGAGAATCCCTTGAGCCTGGGAGGTGGAGCCTGCAGTGAGCCAAGATTGCACCACTGCACTGCCTGGGTGACAGAGTAAGATTCTTTCTAAAAAAAAAAAAGAGAGAGAGAGAAAATTATGAAGTTACACCCTGCTGTCTACAGCCCCTTTAGAGTATCCAGACAGGTCCCCTGTGGCTGAGGTCCTATGACATCACCCCTTGTCCTATTGTGCCCTACCCTCCTCCTGTGGACATCAGAATGAGCAGCCAGGCCTTGCTTTTCAGGCCTGGGAAATTTGAAAGAAAAGCTATTTCAAGAAAGAGGCCAGTCGGGATGCCTGAAGAAGATGAGTTACCATGGTGACAGGATAAGACTTTGTCACTTTGAAAATGAATGACTTTTTTTTTTTCCTATAGGAAAGCCATTCAGTGGGCAGGGAAGGTGGCTCTGACTGAGGCTTTTGCCAGCTACGGTCCTTATCACCGTTGGTGTTGGTGCACTGTCAGAGGACGCTGAGTGTTTCTTGTGTAAGGTGTTACCCTGGACCCAGGAAACAGGGCTGGGAGTTGGACTCCTGGAGCCCCTTCTGCCCTGACATAACTCATGGGCTTAGGCAAGTCACATCATTTCCTCTAGGTCCAGTTTCACTATTTACTCAATGCATAGCTAAAAATTTGGAGCAGGAGTTTTCGTGAGCTCCAAATGCTGCATCATTCAGTTAAAACCCAGGCAGAGTCTGTTTTTCTTTTATTTCCCCAGAGATTCCAGAAATTGTTAAGCTGATTCTAAAATGTATAGAAATGCAGAGGGTCTAGAATAGCCAAAGTAATCTTAGAATAACGAAGGGCCAGGCAATGTGGCTCATGCCTGTAATCCCGGCACCTTTGGGAGGCTGAGGCAGGTGGATGGCTTGAACCCAGGAATTTAAGACCAGCCCTGCACAACAAAGGGAGACCTTGTCTCTATAAAAAATACAGGATTAGTTGGGTGTGGTGGTGCACACTCATAGTCCCAGATACTTGGGAAGCTGAGGTGGGAGGATTGGCTGAGCCCGGGGAGGTTGAGAATGAGCCTTGATCCCTGATTGCACTATTGTACTCCAACCTGGGCAAGAGTGGGACTCTGTCCCAAAAAATAAAAATAAAAATAACAAAGTGGAGAACTTGCAAACTTACATTACATAATTTCAAGACTAACTATGAAGCTACCATAGTTAAGATCTTGCAATACTAGAGCAAGAACAAAGAAATCTATAAAACAAAAGAAAGAGCGTAGAAGTAGACCCTCGTTTACATAGCCATTTAATTTTCAACAAAGGCAATCCAGTGGAGAATAAACAATTTTTTCACTAAATAGTCCTGAGACAGATGGATATTTACATGGAAAAGAAAAATACCTCAACTCATACCTCATACCGTACATAAAGGAAGGAGTTGAGCAGGTATAGAAACCACGGACTTGGCTCAACAGTAGCAGGACCAGTGAAGGAGGCTCAGTGGAGGCCACAGAGTCACAATGGGGCTTGTATGGTAATAACCATGACATGAAAGGAGCCAGGAACTACCCTTTTCTGCACTCTGGTCTGACTGGCTCCCAGGTTCGTGATGATAGAAGAATTTTACATAGTCTTCTTTCTCCCATGGATACAGGAAGGTTTTCCAGGTGTCAGTGCTGGGCAGGCTTCCGAACCTACAAGAGGCTAGGAATTGCACATTAGGTCAATATTTCTTTGGTCAGGGGTAGACACTGACAGTGTAGCTATTTGACTTAACTCAGACCCAGCCCCAGTTTATTCTAGGCTGACTGTCCACAGAGTAAGTCAAGGTGTCCTAGGTAAACACAGCTGTATACATCACAGAGGTCTTGGCTTCCCAGATGGAGTCAGGCTTCATCCTACACTATCACCCAGAAAAGGTTGAGGTGCAGGTTTGGAACATGAAGGATGACTCCAGATGGTTGCCTCAGACAGATTGGGAGGGTTGTGACATTCTAACCACAGGTGTGGGTTTTGCTCCTCAGAGCTTCATGTTAGAAGTGTGTCCTTATTGTTGCCTTGGGAGCAATTAGATCCAGGTTCTTCTTCCCTCCTCCTCCTTCTTCCTTCTTTCTTCCCCCTCCTCCTCTTCCTCCTCCTTCTTCCTCTTCTTTCTTCTTCTCCTTCCTCCTTCCTCCTTCTCCTTCTCCTTCTTCTTTTTTTTTGAGACAAGTCTGCTCTGTGGCCAGGCTGCAGTGTGTGGTGTGATCTCAGCTCACTGCAACCTCTGCCTCCCAGGCTCAGGTGATCCTCCAGCCTCAGGATCCTGAGTAGCTGGGACTGCAAGTGTGCACCACCCACACCTGGCTAATTTTTGTATTTTTAGTAGAGACGTGGTTTCATCATGTTGACCAGGCTGGTCTCAAACTCCTGGCCTCAGGTGATCTGCCCGCCTCAGCCTCCCTAAGTACTAGGATTACAGGCAGGAGCCACTGCATTTGGCCTAAATCCATCTTCTTATACACAAGATGCTAGAATGTCAACTTGCCATTAACCGTGCCAGAGACAGGAAGTATTTTTCCGTCACTCAGGACATTGTCCACTCACAGGAAAGTACACAGGAACTGAGAGTATTAGCAGAAAGTGACCTCATGGGCATGGGACCAGGAAAAGTAGGTAGTCTTAGGGGAGAATAAGCTCATCTGTAAGACGCATCCCCAAGGATGGCAAGGACAGGGTCTGGGGCGTTTGGAGAACAGTGTTAGTGCAGCTAGAAAAAAAATTTCTAGTGCCAAGGTTTATGGACTAAGAGAATGGGAGCAGAGAGCAAGCTGCCTTGTAAATCCCAACTTTACCACTTAATCTCCCTCCCCTGTTTCTTGTGACATGGATCATTTAAAATTTCCATATTAGCTCTTGTCACATGCTGCATTATATTCATTTTAGAATATAATAGCACATCCTTTCATTAGAAAAGTTAAAGTTGGCCAGGTGTGATGGCTCACACTTGTAATCCCAGCACTTTGGGAGGCCGAGGCGGATGTGATGGCAGATCACCTGAAGTCAGGAGTTCAAGACAGCCTAGTCAACATGGTGAAACCCTGTCTTTACTAAAAATACAAAAATTAGCCAGGCGTGGTGGTACACTCCTGTAATCCCAGCTACTTGGGAGGCTGAGGCAGGAGAATCACTTGAACATGGGAGGTGGAGGTTGCAGTGAGCTGAGATTGTGCCATTGCATGCCAGCCTGGGTGACAAGAGAGAAACTCCATCTCAAAAAAAAAAGAAAAGGAAAGTTAGAGTTAAATTTTTACAAAGAAAATAAATTGTTGTTGACATCATATGACTTAAAATCCAGAATTCTAAGAGTCACCCCATTTCTACCACTAAATAGCTCTGCAGCTTGGGCCAAGCCACACGAAGACAAAGAACGGCCGAGTGGTGGGAGCCTACTGGTCTGTGCCTCCTGTCCCCACATCATGAGTGGTGCGCACACATCCATGTCCACTCCGCTCCGCACAGCCCAACTCTGCAGAGCTGGCCTCCTCCTGCCCAAGGCGAACTGTTTTTTTTTTTTTTTTTTTTTTTTTTA
>PVKP010038470.1:0-20861 GCA_004027715.1 Plecturocebus donacophilus
GCGCCAGCCGAAAGGGTCAGGCTAGCGACCCGTGGGGCTCCTCCACTGAGAATGTCCTGGTCCGTGGGCAGCAAAAATTTATCGGTAAGTGTGGCGTCCACTGGCTCTCTGCGCTTTTACTGGGAGCTGCAATCCTGAGCTGCTAGTGATCGGCCATCTTCTTTTAAAACTCTTAAAACAAATTGATAAGAACTACTTTCATTCCTTAGGATACTTGAGAAGTTTCTCTTATTTGGCCTCAAATGAGTTTATAACATCTTCCTGACTTTTAAAAAGTTGATTAATCTATTTGTAGATGGGAAAATAAGACTGAGGGAGATATTTTACTTATTTTGAGGTCACATGATGATATGAACTAAATCTGATATCTGCCAGTTCCTGAAAATGGAGTTATCTAGCCACTAATAAAATTAGTCTGCAACACAGTCTATTTAGAAGAAAAACTAGGAATTACAAAATACTATGAAGCCATATGATATAGGAATTTATAAAAATTATTTTTGAGCAGAGTAGAAATTAATGCTTATTTATTCTTGCCTCTTTAGAACATGATATGAATTCAGTATTACAAACAACAGTTGGAGGCCCATTTCTTTAAGTGTGATGTGGTCCTTTTACTTCTGCATCAGAAGCACCAGGAGCGCAGAGGAATACTCAAAGGAATCATCCTGGTTCCATTGTCAAAAAAGCTTACGTATAGTTACACATAGAGAACAGAATGTGCACAAGAAAAACAGAGATTCATTCATTCCTTATAGGACTGGGAGAGACTTCTTTAGGATCTAGCATTTAAGGCAAGCTTTGAAGGAATTGAGGTGGAAAGATTGATTTCAATCATAGAACTATTTAGAAAAATGCATTTAACATCTGACTGAACCATGTTATTATACTTGAGTGCTGCATTTAAGGCTCTGTACAAGCACCACCTAATGAAGTGATAGCTTCCAAATCAGACACATTTGAGCACTAGCTTCTAAGTTAGACTTACTTGAATTCAAATCCTGGCTCTGCCACTACTAGCTGTGTCACCTTGGGCAAGTCGCTTTACAGAGTCCTCTTCTACAGCAAAGACAAAATAGGGCCTAACTTGGTTGGGTCATTGTGAAGAACAAATGAGATAATACGTGTAAATTGTGTGACACATGCATTTTCATAGATAGTATGGTTTGTATCAGTAATGAAATTGAGAAGATTATAATGGTGGTCTCTCCTGAAAAACATTTTTTTAAAAAAAGGGGGTTATAAGGAAGTTTCTGGACTATTAACAAAACTACCTTCTGTTCTTAAATTTTCTCTTTTCTAGGAAGACTCTATGTCCCTTAGAAACCCACTTGAAGTAAATCAGAACTCTGTTCTAAAAAAGAATGCAGTATGTGTTGACACAGATGTAATCTCTGTAGTCACTTGTAAATTGTAACTACTGAAGAAACATTGAACAAAATCTTCGGTAAAGGAAAACATCTTTTAGAAAGAAAGAGTTTCTTGAGTTAGTTTACTTGAGAAGCTCATAATGTTTCCCAGTTAGGTTTCTTTTTCTCTCAAATCTCTGTGCTCAACCTCGGCCTGTTTTCCTAGTAAGAAATGTCTCTGCTTGGACTCCTAAGCAAATATATTCCAGAGAAGTGTCATTAACTAAGCTGAAACAGCTGAACAGGATGAATTAGCTTGAATTCATGTGGGTTGGCAACCAGTCAGTTTCTTTCTCTACTTCTCAATTTGTTTTTTCAGTGAACCTGATTACTACATACTTACAGGTATGTCCTGATAGCAGAAAACAGGAAGCATACCAAAGCAGGAAGTTGTTTGTCTACTGACCTCCTCCTGTACAAGAAGCAATTTTTATTGATTTGGATGTGCATGCTTTAAGGCAGCAATTATAGGTGTTGGCAATAGGGTTTTGTTTTGTTTTTTTAATCATTGCAGGAGAGGGTTACAAGGGCACTTGAAAGGGTCTAGAACAAAACAGTTTTTTCTGCTGAATTACACAAGTTTAAAAGTAATGTTTATTTTATGACCTAGAAAAAGAATTTAACTGAGAAGTGGATATTTTATTTGTCCAATTATATGTATTAATTTGAAATTATGCACACAGGACAATTTCTTCATGCTGTATTTTTTCCTTAAATATGTTGGATCTTATACTTACCATTCTTAGACTTTGCATATCTAATAAATACTCTCTAGTAAGTAGATCAGTACTCTGCTGAGCATAAACATGGAATATTTACTTGTGATTATATGAAATTTGTGGAATACAAGAAATAAGGTTTAATCTCAATCTTTAAGTTCAGAGCCAGGCAGGGTGGTGCACACCTGTAATCAATCCCAGCACTTTGAGAGGCCAACACAGATGGATTGCTTGAGCCCAGGAGTTTGACATCAGCCTGAGCAGCATGGTGAAATGCCGTCTCTACTAAAAATACAAAAAATTAGCTGGGCATAGTTGTACTTCAGCCACTTGGGAGGCTGAGGTGGGAGTATTGCTTGAGCCTGGGAGGTGGAGGTTACAGTGAGCAGAGATTGTGTCACTGCACTCCAGCCTGGGTGACAGAGTGAGACCCTGTCTTAAAAAAAAAAAAAAAATTCAGACAGTAGGAACTATTTTTCCATGAGTGAGATTAAAGAGAAAAAGCAGTAAACAGAATCTTTTTAACTATTAAT
Organism: Plecturocebus donacophilus; assembly: GCA_004027715.1. Classification (NCBI taxonomy): domain Eukaryota; kingdom Metazoa; phylum Chordata; class Mammalia; order Primates; family Pitheciidae; genus Plecturocebus; species Plecturocebus donacophilus. The sequence continues at coordinate 2,662 of PVKP010038470.1, forward strand.
AAAAATATTGGAGACTTTTAATATAGACTGATAGGGATTATCAAAGATAATACAGATTTAAAGAGGTAGCTGAATTTTCTGAACAGTGAAAAGACAACCAAGACATTAAACAGAAAAAGATATTTAAAAGGCACTTTTTTTTTTGAGACAGAGTCTTGCCTAAATTGTCACCCATGTTTGAATGCACTGGTGCAATCTCAGCTCACTGTAGCCTCTACCTCTCAGGCTTAAGTCATCTTCCTGCCTCAGCATCTCCAAGTGGCCAAGACTACAGGCTCACACCACCATGCCCGGCTAATTTTTGTATCTTTTGTGGAGCTGAGGTTTCACTTTGTTGCCCAGGCTGGTCTTGAACTCCTGAGCTCAAGCAATTCGCCCACCTTGGCCTCCCAAAGTGTTAGGATTATAGGTGTGAACCTCTGTGCCAGGCCTAGAAAAAACACCTTTTAAAATATTCCCCATTGAAAAAAATTTAGTGTCCAAAGGAAACAGCTATTTCTAAAATAATTGCTGCTATCTCTAGAAATAAAACTAGAACATCCCCTTTTTCTTGCTTCTTGATTTGCATCCCTTTTGATGTATACTCCAGTACTACATTGGTAGAGGAATGCTTTTCAGGACTCTCAGCTAATGGTACAGAAATAATTGATTTTTGTTATCTGAATGCCTTTCCCTTGCGAAAGCTTATAGGAAGTATTCAGATAGTTGTTCAATAAGTGAATATAGGAATGAATAAATGAGAGACCTGCCTATTGTACTTATGCTGGCTAAGTTTTATGACTTTTAGCAAGTTACTTTATATACTCATGGCTTTGTTTCTGTGTCTGTAAAATCGAGTTTAATAATACATACTACATAAAATATTTAGTATGTGTTTTTTGAATATCTCATATAAGCACTAGATCAAACTCAGATAATATACTGAGTCAAGTTTTTTGGGGTGTGGATTATAGAGATTTGCCCTCTTAGCAGGATCGACTCATGGTTTTTATGCACCCAAAGTTTGAAAATTACTCAATTTAGCATTTGTAAGGATTAAGTGAAATAATAATAGATTTTAAAAATGCATAGTCCTTTAAAAAACACATAGTAAATACAGAACTATTGCTATTATTTTCACATATGCTTTGATCACTTATTCCATATGTTACTTCTTAATTTGTAAGGACTATGTGTATATTTTCAATAGATATTCTCCAGCCAGTCAATTTATGAATTCCTTTGGGTGACTAGACTGCCTTTTCTGAAAGATTTTTGTGATTTTTTTTTGTTTTTTATTGTTTTATTGTGGTGATGGAGTTCCCACAGGTGTGTTTTTTTTTTCACTTTTTGTAAATCATCTTATGCATTTCCTCATTTTTGTTTTGTGATTCTGGCTACGCAAAAAATTTCATGAAAATAAAATTTAATCACAAACTCACATTGTATCTTGCTGTTATATCGTGAGACTCATTATGTGATTCAAGAAAATTCACTTTCTAAACTGTAACTGTAGACAGGAAATCCAACCAGGCACAGTGGCTCATGACTATAATCCCAGCTCTTGGGGAGGGCGAGGCGGGAGGATCACTTGAGGCCAGAAGCTTTAGACCAGCGTCAGCAAAATGACAAGAACTGTCTCTACAAATCAAAATATCAGAGTGGTGTGATGGTGCATGCTTGTAGTCCCAGCTACTCAAGAGGCTGAGGTGGGAGGATGAGCCCAGGAGGTTGAGGCTGCAGTGATCTGTGATTGTGTACCTGCCCACAGCTTGGGCAACAGAGTGAGACCCTGTCTCAAAAAAAAAAAAAAAATCCACAATTTAGTTAACCCTTATTTAAATGTCAGGTTTTCTGGCTTGTGGATTATCCAGATGCTGTGCTCTGCTTTTTACAGATTTTCTTTTTCATTTGTTTGCTTATTGGGCATGAATAGAGAATGAGAAATAAGCAGATTTGATAAAATTCAGCATGGGAACTGAAGGAAACTGATAGCTAAGATAAGTTTCAGCTTAGAGAATTCTGGTGATATTAGAGAGACTGTCACAGTTTTGTCTTGTTAGCAGTAGTGTGACCTGAAGATCCTGGCAGGTTAGGATATCGATCAGACATTTTGACCTTTGATTCTGCTGCTAACTTACTGTGTAATCTGTGCAAACCAGTCTATTTATGTAATAGGGAAAATGGCTACATAATTTTGGATTCAGGGTCCAAAGGGATATCAGTAAAAAGAATTTCAGGAATTTAATGAATGTGTACACAATATTCTAGATACTAAACAAGTGGGGGAAAAAATGCCTTGTAAACTATTGCGTGAGACGAAACTGAAAGTGATCCTTTTCTTCTCTTTTTTCAGAATTCTTATACCAGTAGTACTAGTAAATATATAACAATTTTAGATATAATGATTTTGTAGTGGTTATAAAATTTGAAGGACAATTTTTTTTGTCAGGGGAGATGAAGTGTTGCTCTGTTGCCTAGGCTGGAATGCAGTGGAGTGATCTCGGCTCACTGCAACCTCTGCCCTCCAGGTTCAAGTGATTTTCCTGCCTCAGCCTCCTGAATAGCTGGAGTTACAGTCACTTGCCACCGTGCCAGCTAATTTTTGTATTTTTAGTAGAGACGGGGTTTACCATCTTAGCCAAGCTGGTCTTGAACTCCTGATCTCATGATCCACCTGCCGCGGCCTCCCAAAGTGCTGGGGTTACAGGCATGAGCTACCGTACTCGGCCCTGAAGGACAATTTTTTATACCCATTTGATAGTGTATACAAACAGAGGCACAGAACTTGAGAGATTTATGCAAGGTTGTCTAGTTAAGTAATGCTAAAATGGGGAATAAAATCATTTCTCTAATTTCCTGTTCACCAAATGACATGCTGTAACTAAAGAGTGAACATTTTTGTTCTATTTATTGGAAGTCTAATGCATTTGTAGTCTCATGTTTGTATTGTCTTTAATTTTTGTTTTTAAGCCTAATGGGGTAGATGATCTGTTCTTAAAGTAAAATCAAAGATTGAGGACTATGTAGGAATCTTTTGAATCATAAGGAGGAATTTTTGGTTTTTTTGAAACAGTGTCTGGCTCTGCTGCCCAGGCTGGAGTACAGTGGTACGATCTTGGCTCACTGCAACCTCAACCTCTGGGACCCAACCTATCCTCCCACCTCAGAGAGTGTTGGGGACTACAGACCCAAACCACCGTGCCCAGCTAATTTTTGTATTTTTTTTTTTTTTTTGAGATAGGGTTTTGCCATGTTGCCTAGGCTACGGAGGAATTTTATGTATTGTATAGCTTTATAGTCCCAACCCCTAGAACAAAATACACAAAAGCTTAAATTTAAACTAAATATTAGTTGGAGGAAAAGTAGAAAAGAACAGTGATCAGATAGTCTTAAGATTTGAGGGTCGGGCGTGGTGACTCACGCCTGTAATCCCAGCACTTTGGGAGGCTGAGGCAGATGGATCACCTGAGGTAAAGAGTTCACGACCAGCCTGGTCAACATGGTGAAACACTGTCTCTACTAAATATACAAATAGTAGCCAGGTATGGTGGTGGGTGCCTGTAATCTCAGCTACTCCGGAGGCTGAGGCAGGAGAATTGCTTGAACCCAGTAAGGGAAGGTTGCAGTGAGCTGAGATTGCGCCATTGCCCTCCAGCCTGGGCGACAGAGTGAAACTCCGTCTCAAAAAAAAAAGATTTGAATTTACCACTTAGAAAAAGTGACCTTGGACATAACATTTCCCTTTCCTGAGCCTCCACTTTCTAATCTTCAAAGTGGTCATAATTTCTCTTATTTCATGAGGGTGGTTTTTTTGTTTGGGGGTGTGTGTGTGTGTGTGTGTGTGTGTGTGTGTGTGTGAGTGAATGTGTTTTTATTGGGGAACAGGACAGGGTGGGAAATGTCACCGTGGGCTGTGGTATGACCCGCATCCCAGAGAACGTCCATTTGCATTTTAATCTTCCTGGGCTGCTTTATGGAACTTTTTCTTCTTCTTGGAGCTGCTCTTGCTGCCAGCAGCCTCTTCGGATCCACTGCTGACCGGCTCCTCTTTGGACAGTTTCTTCTTTTTCTTGTAGACACTTCTGTTGCCTGCCTCTTCAGGGTCATTAACTGTTTCCTACTTGGGTGAAGACTTCTTCCTCTTGGGAATACTGGTGCTGCCAGCCATCTCTTCAAGATTGCTGCTCAACAACTCCTTGAAAAGATTTCTTTTTCTTAGATTTGGAGAAAGAGATAGATGGATCTTCCATTCCATTCTCCTGAGGAACCTCCTGGGGCTTTTACTTTTTCTTCTTTTTGGATTTTTCATTCGTCTCCTCACACTCGTCTGGAGTACTGCTGTTAAGAGGGTGATTTTGAGGATCAGAAATACTGTGAACGTTTGTAACATAAGCAATAATAACATTAACGACTTGTCACTGGTGTAAGACCATATATAGCTATTAAATTAGCTCTTACTTTAACATTGTTAGCAAACAAAGTTTACTGTATTCTTTAGAAGTAAACCTTGACTTCAGAAGATCTTAAAATCCCTTGGATTAAAAGAATATAAAAGCTACTGGTTGCCAAAATTAAAGGGGATGTTTTCAATACAGCTTCCAAATGATCAAAAAATAAAAGCAGATAAGTAAAGTTTATATTCACATATTTTACAACATACAAAGTGCTGGACTTACAGGCATGAATCACTGCACCTAGCCAGTTTCTACTGTTGTTAAAATTCATGAATATAAGAGGTCTATGTATAATTGTTGAATGAATGAATGAATGAACGAATGAGTGAATATGACTGCATCTGCTTCTCTGTTGGCTGCTTTTCCTGTTAGGAGACTTGATCTTTTAGCATTCAAATTCCACAAGAAACATCTTAACCAAGTTATGTTTTTGGGTGAATTTGTTTGCAGGCTTGCTTGTGTTTTTCACATTCTTTTTTTGGCCTGCAGTCTTACTCTGTGACCCCTTTCATAGCTTCCAGTAGGTTATTCATTTGGGACCCAGGGAAGTCAGTAAATTAAACTTTATTTGTAATGGAATACATAGGGTGTGTGGCTTGGATTAGAATCAAATTAGGTTTGGCTAATCTTATTTTGGTTTAATCTATGTGGGAAAGAATAGAACTAGAGGAAAAACAAATAAACAAAAAAATAGGGGAAACTATTCTTGTATAATGATAAGCAATTTTTGTAAGGAATAGTTCTGAGGGCCAAAACCTAAATTATTTTTATTGGAAGTTTGGGGACAAGATTCAGCAAAGGAATTTAGATTAGCTTCTCCAGTCATCATAGTTGGTATTTACTTTTCTAGCTTTCCCAAGCCAGGATCTCTAGGCTTTTAAAACATGTATACTCTCTAGACAAGGCACATTATTTTTAATATAGTTAGTGTTTTCAAATATTTTCCAGGACTCTGGAACTGGATAAGCCCAGTTTGGGGAAACCTTAGCAAATAGGAAGACAAAAAAAGTTATGATGCTGAGTTTATAGTTGAATTATCCAGACTTTGTCTTGAATTTCTTATGCAGGCCTAAGGAGAAGAGATGTTGAGAAAGTGCAGAAAGGTTCTATACTAATCATTTCTTTAAGGTGACTTTTCCCCCCTCTTCAATTATTTGCAACTTGCAAGATGTTAGACCATGGAAGATTTAACCTTGATGCTTAGAGTTCAGGAAATCCCCTCTCTGAACTGGTTGAGAGCATTTGAATAAAAAGGGAAATTTCTTCAAAGCTACTGAGGAAGGAAGAAGCAAGTGAAGCCATAAAGAGTGAAGTGCCCTTTAATTTAGAGTTCTCATTCGGGCCTGGAGAAAATCATGAATGAGAATCCTCCTTGAAGAGAATTCCCTGTGATTGCTTAGTGCTTACAAAAGAAAGACTCAAGACTAACCATTCAGAAATTGCTGGAATGTAATAACATTTGTTCCTGACAATTGAATTTCCTCTCCCATGGAAGTCATTGTTTTGCTCATTTAATGGAGAAAACTGAGTTTCAGTTAAAAAGGGGAAGAGTCATTACATTATTTCTAATTTTACGTATTTTGACCTGTGGATTAGAGGTCTAAATTAAGGTCACAAGACATCCAGAGATGCAGAATTTTTCCCATACTTGACCAGGTTCTGAGCACCCTATCTCCCACTAATGTCGGCTTTACTTGCCTAAGCCCATAATAGAGGGGAATAATAATGGCTTTTCACCTGTCTAAAGCAGATAACTAGACCAAATGATTTTATACAGTTGTTTTTAGCATTCAGGTTGATTCCAAAGCAGCAAAGGAGCTATGGCTTTGATTAATTTTCCAGGGGCGAATCTAGTTAGTAGCAATTTTAAAAGTATAAATAACTTTTGACTGCTACCACAATACTTAAGTATTTTTTAAAATTATTTTGTTATATTTTTGACATATAAAATGATTTTCTAAATACACACAAACACACACTGTAGATACAGGTTTATAAAATAAGAAAACAAAGGTCCAAGTACCTACAGGCCAGCGCAAAAAGTAAACAGAAAGGAAGCATCATTTGTTTCTGTTTTGGAATAAAATGTTTTCATTTGCTCAGGTCTTATTTTCTCAGATGGCTATTTTTATTTTATTTTATTTGTTTTTGAGACGGAGTTGCTGTGTCACCCAGGCTGGAGTACAATGACGTAATCTCTGCTCACTGCAACCTCCACCTACTGGGTTCAATTGATTCTTCTGCCTCAGCCTCCTGAGTAGTTGGGATAACAGGTGCCCACCATTATTAGTATAATAAAGGAACTAATAATTTCAAATTAGCCCAGCTAATTTTTGTAATTTTAGTAGAGAACGGGGTTTTGCCAGGTTGGTCAGGCTGGTCTCGAACTCCTGACCTCAGGTGATGTGCCCGCCTCAGCCTCTCAAAGTGCCAGGATTACAGGCGCAAGCCACCCACGCCCAGCCTGTTTTGTTTTTTGAAATGAGATCTTAAAACGTAAATTTACTGATTCAGATAACACTGATAATGTTTAACTTAAAGTAATCATTGCTAATGGGAAAATGGTTAGATAAAACTAGCCATGTTCTGATCAGTGATCTTTTGAAAATGCTTATGAAAATATGGACACATGCAGATGCCTTAAATCTTTTGTGAAACAAAGAGATGTTTCAATAAATCAGGTTTGAAAGTGCTCCCATTGTTAAAGTTTAAAAGGGAGGATATAAAGTGGCATATATGATAAAATCACAACTAATAATTGTAGGAGGAAAAATTAAACATTTGTCCATATGTCTGGGTAATACAATCTTCTTTCCTTTTTCTACCTGTCATATTGTCAAAATTTTATTGAGCATGTTAGGATGAAAAAGCACTCATTTTTATAAAACATAGAGTTTGCTGCTATTTTCATGATGTTTAAATTGCTGTAGCCTTTATTCCAGCTGCATTTCTAGTGTGCTTCTGCCACCTTGTGCTTTCTGAAATCCATTGCAGTGATTAGCAAAGAAGGAAACATACTTAACAAGGTTGTTACTTCTTTGGTAGTAAATGTTATTTCGTAGTACGGAAGGAGGGGTGAGGAATACATGAAAGATATAAAACTGTGTGTGTGTGTGTGTGTGTGTAGAGAGACAGGGATAAATCTCCAAAGGGGTGTGTGTGTGTAAGAGAGAGAGACAGAGAGGGATAAATCTCCAAAGGTCTGAGGATTGTTTATTATATTAGATCAGTTCTAGGAATTCGTTTGAGCCCATAATAGAAGGGAATAATAATAGCTTTTCACCTGCCTAAAGCAGATGACTAGACCAAATGCTTTTATACAGTTGTTTTTAGCATTCAGGTTGATTGCTAAAAGGTTCTATACTAATTATTTCAAATCCTGGTTAAGAAGAGTAAAGCGTGGGTTTTAGTGCTGATAGTAATCAGCTCCTTAAGATAGATTTTAAAACACATTTTGATACCTTCTGTCCTTGCTTGTTTTTAAACTGTGTTTCTGTCTGTATAAAAACCTGAACAAAACACTTGTGCCTAGAAAGCTCTAGGTAGCTTTTAAAATGTGTTTCTTTACATTAAATGGCCTGCTGTGTTAACATGAACTTTCACATTATCATTCCAGACAACATTCCATTTGTTCAACGCCTCAAACTATTTATATGGTCTGCTGCCTTGCAGTTATGCTGATTCTAGAAAGGAGAGCCTTTACCTGGAAATTTGACCTTCCTGCTTGAGCATAAACAAGCCTGATTTGATGACTTGTCTGAGGCGCTCTCAGATCTTTCCTTTTAGGAATTAATTTAGATACATTTGACTTAGTTTTTGTCTTTTTTTTTTTTGAAACAAGTTTCACTCCTGTTGCCCAGGCTGGAGTGCAATGGTGTGATCTCATCTCACTGCAACCTCTGCCTCCGGGTTTGAGCGATTCTCCTGCCTCAGCCTCCCGAGTAGGGTTACAGGCACTCACCACCATGACGAGCTAATTTTTGTATTTTTAATAGAGATGGGGTTTCACTATGTTGGCCAGTCTGGTCTCAAACTCCTGACCTCAGGTTATCGATTGACCTGCCTCAGCCTTCCAAAGTGCTGGGATTACAGGCATGAGCCACCGCACCTGGCCCTAAATTCATTTGACTTTGAAATGGTATTTAAGGAACCATGGATACAAATAACTTATGTTTGTCAACTAGCAAATACCTGTTTCTAGAATGATATGAAATAGTCCTTCCTAGCTCACTAAAATTTTGACAGTAGCAGGCCTCATCCTTTGGTGTCATGCTTGCATTGAAGAATTATGATTGTAACTATAGGATTGTGATCCAAAGGGTTTGAATGGCACAGAGACCACATTTATTGAGCACCTACTAAATGGCAGGCCTGGTGCAAGTCTTTTTTACATCTGTAATCACATATAATCCTCAGCACAAAACTGGGCTATGTTAATATCTTCCTAATTTCACATTTGGGGAAACCGAGATCAGAGGTTAAGTATATCTTATCACATAAGCTTGGACATGGCAGGGTAGGAATTTGAACTTAGGTGCTTCTGACTCTCAAATCCATACTCTTAGAGTAGACCGTCTTTCTGTTGCACATGATAAGGATCTTTATGTTCATTGTGGAGGGAAAAGGGAACCCAAGTCTAGAGGAGATTAAGTATAAAACTTGGGCCAAAGCAGGAATAGAGTCTGCTGGAAGGCTTGCTAGCAACCTTAGCATGGACGCTACCTCCTTATGAAACCACATCTTGCTTCCTGGCAGAGCCTAGTACTGTTATAGTTGGCAGAGCATTACAGGGAGCTTGGAAGAACTTCCCCAGTACCTTCCAATTTTCTCTACTTGGTCAGCTCTGACTTGTATTAGTGCAATAACCTCCTAACTAATCCCTTGGCCTGTATTCTTGCTTTACCTACAGTGCATTCTTCACATTGCATTTAGAACAACCTTTCCAAAGAACAGATCAGATCTTGTCGCTCCTGTACTTTAACTCTTTCAAGGACTTCCTATGATAATTAGGATAAAGTAGAAATTCTTTAGCATGGCTTGTTAGCTCCTCCTATTCCTAGTCTTATTTCTCTCCATTGTCCACGGTGAACACCATGTTTCAGCCCAGCAGGACCACTATTCCACCAGATGTACCATGTGCTCTCTCCCCTCTGCCATGGGCGTGTTCTCCTGTTCCTTTAGCATCGATCCATTCTTCCTCCTTTGTCCTTCTTACTCCTACTTGTCTTTTGTGATCACTGCTTAACAGTCATTTTTTTTCAGAAAGTTTTTCTGAACCTCTTCTCCAACACTACCTCCATACATGTAGACTAGCACCCTCTAATATGGCCATCATCTTATTGTATTATAATTACCTTGTCTTATTGAGATATAGTTTACATAACAGAAAAGTCACCCTTTTAAATTGTACAATTCAGTGGATTTTAATATATTTGCAAGGTCGTACAATCACTATATATTTGAGAACATTTTCATCACTACCAAAAGAACCCACCTACACACCCATCGACAGCCGCTCCCTGTTCCTCCTTCCCCCAATCCCCTGACAATTATTAATCTACTTTATATCTCTATTTCCCTAGTCTGGACATTTTATACGAACAGAAACATACCATATTTGTCCCTTTGTGTCTGCCTTCTTGCACTAAATATAATGTTTCTAAGGTTCATCCATGTTGTATTATGTATCAGTACTTCATTTTATGGCTGAAATATTCAATTGTATGTATATACCACATTTTGTATGTCCATTCGTCAGCTGATGGACAATTGGATTGCTTCCACCTTTTAATGCTTCTGTGAACATTTGTGTACAAGTTCTTGTATGGCTATATGTTTTCGGTGCTCTTGGGTATGTGCCTAGCAGTGATACTGCTACATCATACAGTTATTCTGATACTGTATTGAGCTTTTTGAGGACTTTTCTGGAGTCACTACATCATTTTACATTGACACTAATGCTGTATGAGGGTTGTGATTGCTTCACATCATCACCAACACTTTCTTTTTTTCCTTTTGTTTTCTTTTTTCTTCTCTGTCTCTCTGTTTCTGTCTCTCTGTCTCTGTCTGTCTCTGTCTCTCTCTCGTATGATGGCCATGCTAGTGGATGAAGTTGCAATTGCCTTTTTACTGGTTTGTTTCCTTCATGACTCTAAACTGTGAAGGTAAGGACTGTGCTAGATCTCGTTTATTACTGTACTCCAGTGCCTAAAACATTGATAAATATCTACAAAATGGGTGAGAAGACCTACAGTTTTCCTAGTTGCTTTGCTTCTGTAAATCTAGGAAATATAGGGGCTAGAATTAGAAAAGATGTTCTGGCTGCCAGTCCACACCACTGTTCACCAGAGTGCCCTAGGATTTTAATAACCACACTAAGTAGTTGGTTCCATGGCTTTAATAGTCTTACCTGAGAAGTTCCCTGCGTGGAGAACGGCGTGAGTTCCCATTTAACTAGCTCAAAATAGGGAAGAACATACTCAACTCTGCTGGCATTTTAATCTGTGATTCCGGGGAGTCTTGCTATTCCAAACACATTTTCTGAGGGCATGTGAACATTTCCTAATGAGAAAGCCATTCCTTCTGAGTGAAAGCAGGGGGAAAAAAGCAAAACAAAAGTTCCTTTACTGGAAACTGATGGCCACATCAATTATACATTCAGAATAATACAGATTGAACTCAAGTTGTCAGGTACTGAAACAGCTATATTTAGCCAAGTTACAAGTGGGATCTCATCTGCTGTTTACCCTTTCCTAGCTATGTGTTTTTACTTTTCCCAGTGTGCCAAAGCTTGGATTCCAAAAATGATCTGGAAGAGATAAGGTGCCTGTTCCTTGATTTCCTGTCCTGTAAACGAAGTGCCTGTAAAAGAAAAGGCCATGATGCTTTCTTGGTAAGGTCGTTGGGGCTGTGATTAGGTGACAAGTGCCCTCTGTAAAACTCTGGAATTCATCTCGACCCTCAGTCCACATTCCACCTAGTTAGGTTTGCTTGGTGAGGAGTAGTCTTCATAGCATTTTCTTCTGTTCACTGTGCACCCTTCTACACCATACTTCTGTTCTTGTTTGTTTCTCTGTACTTTCTCTTCACCTGCTATGAAATGCAGTGTTGGCCCAAGCATAGGAGTCTTCTGTTGAATTGTAATCTTTAAACCCTGGGACTAGTTTTCTGCTCTGTCTTCCTCCTAGTAAATGCAGATTTGGTGAATTATAATCTGCACCTGACTAATTTCAATAAACTTTTCCTCTATTATATTTTTCCTTTCAGAAACATAGAATGTGTTCATGACCCTTTGAGAGGAGAGAATGGGAAAGATTTGGGAAAGTCTTAGGTAAATAGAACTGACCTTGTGTAAAGAGTGTTAATGTTATTATATAGCAGTGAAAATACAAGAGATAGAAAAAAATAACATAGTAATTGTTGTCCAAATATGGCCCACTTGAACTCTGGATGGTATTTCAGCACTGTAGGAAAATTCCAGAAATCTCTCTGCCTACAAATATTTTTCTCACTTTATCTGCCTCTGCTGATAAATAGAGGATAAGCTTGACATCAGCAAATATTTGAAGGAGTGCTGTACTTGAAGTACAGCACCAGTGCTGGAGGCAGCAGTATCCTGGTCCATGAATAGCCTGTTACATCCTTTACCTGATTTCTTGAATATCTTCTGATTTACATTTTTACCCAGATCTTCAGTCTAAGTCTAACTTTAGTAGGTTAGTTTGCATAACTTCTTGAATACTAACCTCAGAAAAGTCAGATGCTAGTTTGCCCCTATACAGGAGTGCAGAGTGTATGCCTAGGAACAGTAGTGGAACTCACAGGAAGGGAGAGTCTGCCAAAAAAAGTTCAAGGAGTTTAAGATTTTTTTTTTTTTGAGACGACAAAGTCTTACTCTGTCGCCCAGGCTGGAGTGCAGTGGCGTGATCTCGGCTCACTGTGATCTCTACCTCCCAGGTTCAAGTGATTCTCCTGCCTTAGCCTCCCGAATAGCTGGGATTACAGGCTGCCACCAACACACTCGGCTGATTTTTGTATTTTTAGTAGAGACGGAGTTTCACCATGTTGGCCAGGCTGGTCTCAAATCCTTGACCTCAGGTGATCCGACCACCTTGATATCCCAAAATGCTGGGTTTATAGGCGTAAGCCAGTGTGCCTGGCCGAGTTTAGATTTCTAGCAGTCTTTCTTTTCTCTCTCTCTCTTTCTCTTTCTTTCTTTCTTTTTTCTTTCTTTCTTTCTTCCTGTGTCTTCTTTTCTGTCTCTCACTCTTTCATCCCTTTTTTTTTTTTTTTCTTTTTCAGACAGGGTCTTACTCTGTCACCCAGACTGGAGTACAGTGGTGTGATCATAGCTACTGGAGCCTCAAACTCCTAGGCTCAAAGATTCCTCCCATCCCAGCCTCCTGAAGAGCTGGGACTACGTGTGCATACCACCATGCCCGTCTAATTTATTTTCATTTTTGTAGAAATGGCGTCTTGCTACATTGCCCAGGCTAACCTTGAACTCCCAGCCTCAAGTGATCCTCCTGCCTCAACTTCCCAAAGTGTTGGGATTACAGGCATTAGCCACCACCCCTGGCTAGCTTTGCTTTCTTTGGTACACCCCAGGTAGGACCAAATTTACCAGGACCCAGTTTATGCACAGTTTCTCAAGCAGAGAGAAACATGTGGCCCCTGGTCCCCATGCTTGCATACATGACTAATCTACTAACAGCTTTTGACCATTTGGGCAATGCTGCATTTAAGCAAACCAAATACTTGTAACTTGAATATGGAAACAAAATAGAATCCTTTACAAATGGGCTATGCTGGATTATTTAACTTTTTATTTCTTTTAAGGCTTCTTTTGCCCTTAGGGATAGCATTTGAGAGAAATTTCAAAATTCAGGCAGAAATTCAAGACAAAAATGCCAGTTTAAGCTCTGGATTCTGAACTGTGGTGCATATTAGACACGATTGTTCCAGATAGACCAGAAACTGTGCCCTGGACAATTCATGCTGCATGTTGCTGTGATGTGCATCTGGATGTATTCACCCCGAGGCTGTTTATTTACAATGAGAATCGAAGGAAAAGTTCTGAAACATCCTGTCACAGGATGTGTGGATAGGCCTGCCGAATGCTGAAGCCAGAGGAAATCAGATAAGTTTAAGCAACTAGTGATAACATTGCCCTCTAGTGGTGTGTCCGTGGCTTAAAAATGAATATACTGAAGGTGCACCCCAGTTCTCCAAATAATTTTCCCAAATAAACTGCCAGATTGTGTGTGGAAAAGAGAAAAGGAGGGGAAAGAGGAAGGGAGAGAAAGGGAAAGAAAGGAGGAGGGAGAGGATTCTTGCCAGGATAGCCCATCTCAGCAACTAGGAAGCTCTAGGAGCCAGGCTTTCTGTAGAGGGCTTCTGGTATCCAATTAGGCCCTCAGTGAAAACATTTTTTTTCAGGCTTCTAGCAAGTGATTCTAGCTAAAAGTCACTATTCAGGATTTGTTCTAGGGCCCTGGGTTTCTTTCCAGCCTCCACAGCTTTGTACCAGCTTCCCCTCCCCTGGCCCACATTCCATTCCTAGGTAGGTCATCACACGTGCTGAGAGGTAGAACCGTCTGCAGGGCAAAGTGCGTAGGTAGACTAGTCTCCTTTTCTTGCACGCCCACCCTTTATGTTTCCTTTATGCCTCATTGTCATCTTCTCAAATACTTTTGCTGCCCTTTCTTTATACTTAATTTCCTGCTGGCTTCCCGCAGAAGAGCTGGTGGCCCAATTCCTCAGGTGCCTGAAAGAATGTTTAGAGAGCTGCCTCAGCCCTTATGGAATGACAGGAATGCTGAAAATTTCAGGCAGTACTTTTCAGACCCACTGGAAGGAAAGTTTTGGTCCAGAGATGGGGTGGGGTGCAGGGGGTGGGAGGGATGGGACTGGTGTGTGTGTGTAAGAGGGGCTTCAAAACCACCTCAGATCATAATTACCTAAGGCTATGGACTTGTCTGAAGTCTGGGAGTCTCATCGTGGAGTCATCTCATGTTTGTTGACCTAGGAACAGAGGCCTCTGGGAAAGGGTTTGTTTGTGTAGCAAACTATAGGTATGTGAAATTAATTTGGCTCTGAGTCATGAGACATGAGTTATTTCTTGTAATATTTTAGTCGTAGCCCACATAGTTGGTAAACAAAGTAAGAAAACTTTTCAGAGTTGAAATGTAGACTACTATTCCTGGGTTTGATAAATTCTGGAACTTCTCCTGAGTCTAATTTCATTACAGCAAAGGAAGGGAAAATGGCTAAGGTTTGACTGAGAACTATCACCACAGTCTTTCTGATTCTCTATCCACATAAAGCTTTTTATTTGGTTTCTTTGAATGTTTCTTATTCAACTCAGAGGCGTTTGAACCAGAGCAACTTCATCTTAAATAGGGGCTAGGTTAAATAAGGCTGAGACCCACTGGGCTGCATTCCCAGACAGGAATTCTAAGTCACAAGACAAGATAAGAGGTCAGCACAAGATACAGGTCATAAAGGCCTTGCTGATAAAACAGGTTGCAGTAAAGAAGCCGACTAAAACCCACGAAACCAAACCAAGATGGAGACGACAGTGACCTCAGGTTGTCCTCACTGCTACACTACCATCAGTGCCATGATAGTTTACCCTATGTGGTCTAAAAAGGGGAAGCATGAATAATCCACCCCTTGTTTAGCATATAATCAAGAAATAACCATAAAAGTGGGCAACTAGCAACCCTTGGGGCTGCTCTGCCTATGGAGTAGCCATTCTTTCACTCCTTTACTTTCCTAGTAAACTTGCTTTCACTTTATGGATTCCCCTCAAATTCTTTTTTGTGCAAGATCCAACAACCCTTTTTTGGGGTCTGGATTGGGACCCCTTTCTGATAACATGAGGACAGTCAAAACCCACATCACAAACACAATAACCTTTGTGACACTGAGAGGAATTTCAAATGAGGAACATGATTTGGTTGGTTAGGACTGAGTCTGGTAATGTGAGGCCTCTGCTTTGAATTATTTATTTACCTTTATCCTGAGGCATGTCTTGGTGACAACTTACTGTTACCTTCAAATGTTGCAGCCACTTCACAGGACTGTCCTTCAACACCTTTTGTCTCCATAAAAACCCCTTGGAAACATAAATATGTTACTTAGGAGAGGCAACTCTTCAACTCACATTCAAGGAGTGCAAACATTACCATTCTTAACCAATTTAGTGGGAATCTTTCCTTAAGATATGAACATGAAAGGATTTTATTTTTCCCATAATTGCTATTAACTGTGTTCTTTTAAAACTCTTTGCCTGCTGGGTAGTAAGCTCCCTTCATGGTGTCTCAGCCTAGTTCAATAACTTGTTCACATCCAGTTTATTAAAAATGCTGTTATTGGAATCTTAAGACTCAGAAGTGTTTATTTAAAAAGTGTAGCCAGGTGCAGTGGCTCATGCCTGTAATCCCAGCACTTTGGGAGGCCGAGGCGGGCAGATCATCTGAGGTCGGGAGTTCAAGACCAGCCTGACCAACATGGAGAAACCGCGTTTCTACTAAAAATACAAAATTAGCCGGGGGTGGTGGTGGGCACCTGTAATCCCGGCTACTCAGGAGTCTGAGGCTGGAGAATCGCTTGAACCCAGAAGTTGGAGGTCGCAATGAGCCAAGATCCCACCACTGCACCCCAGCCTGGGCGACAGTGTGAAATTCCATCTCAAAAAAAAAAAGGTAATAATAATATTAATAAAAAGTATAAAAATTATTTTCTATCCAAAAGTCTTCTTTCTTCTCTATCTACCCACAGAATAGTATAGTAGTCTTAAATACTAGAGGGTGGAGTTGGGGGTCTTGGTCTGTTCTTTCACATCCTAGCCCCCTTTCCTGTGGTTACCTGAAACTGAAGCTGACATTGACTCCTCTTACCTGCCTGCCTCTAGTGAGGTTGTCTTGTCCTCACTTCTCTCCGTAGGTTGTGGCTGTTTATTTGGCCAACAGACTGTCCTTTGGTTGAATCCACGGGAAGGAGCCTGAATGTGGTCTCTCTTGAGACACATGTGCTGCTTCCTTAGTGGACTCTACAGGATATTTCTGACTAGGCTCCAGGTGGAGACCTCTCTCAGGTATAATAATCTTCATACCATTGTACACAGTCTCATGGGAAAGCATGAAGGCTTAAGCCTCACCCACCCCCACCTTCCTTGGCGATTATCAGTGTCCTGTGAGACCCTTTATTCTTGCTACGGCAAAGAATGGCAATGCAGTCTGCCTTCTGGCACTTCTTAGCTTTAGCACCTCTCTCCTCCCTCCCTTTCCCAAGGATCAGGTACTGTGTTGGGTCAATGATGTGACAGCTTTTAGATCAAAGCCAATCTCCAATCCCCAACTTAGTGGTGTTGTTGAGAAGCACATTTCAGTTCATGTGGAATGCCTAGGTCACATTCTAACCCTGCAAACAGTAAGATGGTAAAAGAGATAGTCAGCTCTCTACAAAATGCATCTCTCTTAGCCAGGCTTGGTGGTGCATGCCTGTAATCTCAGCTACTCGAGAAGCTGAGGCAGGAGAATCGCTTGGACCCAGGAGGCAGAGGTTGCATGAGCCGAGATTGTGCCATTACACTCCAGCCTGATCAACGAGCAAAAAACAAACAAAAACACAAAATGCATCTCCCTAAGGATGACCTCTGTTTTCTCTCCCTCCTTCCTTCCTTCTCTCTTTCTCTTTCTTTCTTTCATTCTTTCATTTTTTCATTCATTTGTTCCTGGGTTTCACTTTGTCACCTAGTCTGCAGTGCAGTGGCACAATCTTGGCTCACTGCAACCTCCACCTCCCAGGTTCAAGTGATTCTCCTGCCTCAGCCCTGGAATAGCTGGGATTACAGGTGTGTGCCACCACATCTAGCTATTTTTTTTTTTAATGTAGAGACAGGATTTTATCTTGTTGGCCAGACTGGTGTTGAACTCGTGACTTCAAGTGATCCACCTGCCTTGGCAGTGATGGGATTACAGGTGTGTGTCACCTGCCCACGTGACCTCTGGTTTCTCCAGGTCTTTCATCAGAGAAGAGAGTTGGCTGAAATATTAACTGCCTTTAATCCCTGCATGAGGATGTCTGTCCCCTACATCTGTAACTTCTCCAGACATAGAACGTGAGGTAGAGTTTTATTCTTAGCTCTGGGCCTTCCTCTGCAATTCTTGATGTTTAGCCCCCAGTACAATGAGTTAGTGGTTCTCAGACTTGGCTTCATTTTAGATTAAATTGGTCTGGGTATTGTAGTTTTAGGCTTTTTGTGTGTGTGGTTGTTTTATTCTAGTGATTTGATGCACAGTGAAGATTAAGAACCTCATATGACCAGTTGTTTATTTGTTTTAATCTAGTGATTTGAGGCACAGTGAAGATTAAGAACCTCACATGACCAGTGGAGAATAGAACAAGACTCTGAAAGGACAGTACTTAGAAATAATTATGGAAGTTGGTTAGTATACCAGTCTCTTGAGAAGCGTGTGGTTCTTGAGGTGCACCTGAAGAAAGCAAGACTCCTAGGCTGAGCACAGTGGCTCAGGCCTGTAATCCCAGCACTTTGGGAGGCCGATGCGGGCAGATCACCTGAGGTTGAGAGTTCAAGACCAGCCTGACCAACAAGGAGAAACCTTGTCTCTACTAAAACTACAAAATTAGCTGTGCATGCTGGTACATGCCAGTAATCCCAGCTACTAGGGAAGCTGAGGCACGAGAATTGCTTGAACCTAGGAGGCTGGGGTTGTCGTGAGCTGAGATCACACCATC